>JAVXUP010001931.1:0-175851 GCA_033070095.1 Escallonia herrerae | reverse complement strand
CTTGGTGGATAACCGCTAGAAGATTGGTAGATTTTTTTTTAAATATATCAAGTCAAAACAAGTAAGTATTTTTTGGATTTTCCTATAATTCAATTCAATATTAATTTCAAAGTTCAAAAATAGTCATTGTAGACTCAAATCAAAGATAACGAAAAATACAAATTGAAGGAAACAAAAATCAGATCAATCCGAGATCGGATGAGCGGTATTACATTTATAGATTCTAAAATAGCGATTTTTTAGGGCGTCTAAATGAGGATTTTTCACAAATTTATAAAAAATAGCTAGAGCTAGATTTTGCCAAAGTGCAAAAAAAAGACCCTAGTTATTTTTAAAAGATCTATATCAGGGAAAAATTTCAGATTTTTCCAAAAACTGGAAAGGGGTTAACTGATACGCGGAACCTTGAAACTTTGCACTGTAATTTAAAATATCAAGACAGCGCGATTTAGCTCGAAACTTTTATGAGAACCCTAGGATGTTGGGAAGTTCCATCCCCCAGGATTTCGGACCATTCCGAAGTCGTTAGCTATTTTTTTGGCCGAACGGGCTTTTAAGCGCTCGATCCGGACACCGGTTCGGGATTTTTGGGCGAAAAGTCCGTAGAATTCTTTTTAGATCAAGAATGAATTCGGAAAGCCAAAAATAGCATTTCAATGCACTTTTGAGATCGTTCTGATGCCAGGGGCATTTTGGTAATTTGCCACCCCGAGAGGGGTATTTTGGTAATTTTACGGTGTTAAGTTTTTCAAAGGACTTTTTAGTCCAGAAGTGTAAGTCAAACACCTGAAAGATTGTTTTAAAGCCATCCCCCAGGATTTCGGGCCATTCCGAAGTCGTTAGCTATTTTTTGGCCGAACGGGCTTTTAAGCGCTCAATCAGGACACCGGTTCGGGATTTTTGGGCGAAAAGTCCGTAGAACTAGACATAAATATTAAGTGTGTACGGGGGTAGAAAGGTGTTGAAGTTACTTATACCGTGTTGTAAGTCTGATGTGAGTTCATATGCCTTGCAGGAGATTATGGCTGGAGCTGGATGGATTGATGAGCACGTCATGGCCGGGGACGAAGAGGAGGAGATCCCTAGGAGGACCCCTGGCCAAATGACGAGGAGCCCGAGGAAATAGATTTGTCCGGACCAGAGGATGGGGAGGAGGAACAGGAAGAGACTGAACCTGAGGTGCCGGTGGGATTTGTGAAGGTGCATAACACCGTATACCGGACACATCATGTGGAGAACTTTTGGAAACGAAGGTATATTGAGGTAGTGAGGGAAAGGGATCACCTGGTGTATCAGGCGAAGGAGATGCGAGCCATGGAGGGGCAGGAGGTAGAAAAGTTAGAGCGACGTCGTCGTGAGGAGTTGGCACGAGCGAATAAAAGGGAAGAGTATACCTTTGATGCGGGGAGAAGGGTGGTTCGGATGATGCAGGATGGGTTACGAGAAACTCATCCGGCGAGGCCGATGCCGATGCCGAGGGATCGGCGCGAAATGCTCCTCGATGAGGAGTATTGGTACATGGCACTCGCTCAAGAACGGAATAGATTTTCTCCAGATTAGAGCGAGAAGGAAACGGAGGGAGGGGTAATGTGTAAAAATGTATAAAGTTGACTAACTAGCGTTGACTGTTGATGTATATATTTGTATAACGTTAACTTTATGCTATAACTGTTGTCTGTACCAAATGTTAATTGTGTTTATGTTATGAATGGCTCGTCAATTGTAGGAAATCCTGCTGCACAGCCAGCAGCGGTATTTGATGAAAAATATTTTCCCTAGCGATTTTTAGGGCGTCTAAATTAGGATTTTTCATGAATTTATAAAAAATAGCTAGAGCTAGATTTTGCCAAAGTGCGAAAAAGAGACCCTAGCTATTTTTAAAAGATCTATATCAGGGAAAAATTTCAGAGTTTTTCAAATACTGGAAAGGGGTTAACTGATACGCGGAACCTTGAAACTTTACACTGTAATTTAAAATATCAAGCCAGCGCGATTTAGCGCGAAACTTTTATGAGAACCCTAGGATGTTGGGAAGTTCCATCCCCCAGGAATTTGGGTCATTCCGAAGTTGTTGGCTATTTTTTTGGCCGAACGGGCTTTTAAGCGCTCAATCAGGACACCGGTTCGGGATTTTTGGGCGAAAAGTCCATAGAATACTTTTTAGATCAAGAATAAATTCGGGAAGCTTAAAATAGCATTTCAATGCACGTTTGAGATTGTTCTGATGCCAGTGGGCATTTTGGTAATGCGTTGGTAAGCTAGGTTAAAGATCCATTTATAGTTTTGGAATGTAAATATTATGGATACTAAGTTGGTTTACGATTATATTTTGTTCTTAGATATATGGATTTCAACGCCGGACCTCATGATACATCAATCCTATACGATGACGATGACCACGTCGCGAGGGACGTATTTGACGGTGTCGATAGGGGTGTTTTGGAAACAATTCAAAGCACAAGTCACCACGATGAGTGGGTACTAAACGAGGAACAAATACAACTATTACACCGTCAAAATATATCTATGTTCACCGATCCCGGGATTTGGTCTCGACACGACGATTGCCTTATATCCGCTCTAGTTGAAAGATGGAGGAGCGAGACGAACTCATTTCACTTCCGGTTTGGTGAAATGACTATTACATTAGAGGACGTCGGATTTATACTTGGAATCCCATGTCACGGCAAACCCATTACTTCGAGCAAAACGTCTGCATCCATAGCGAAGATGGCTAGGCAGTATTTCCCGGGAATTCCGAGGGAAGCTCTTACAACGAATGGCATCAAACTTAAATGGCTAAGAGAGCAGTATGGCGTGCTACCGGATGAATACACTCCTCACGATTTCGTGACGTATACGAAAGCATTCCTTCTGTATATTATTGGAGCCATATTACTTCCTACGCATTCGAAAAACACGGTGCATCCGAAGTATATGGTGTTCTTGGAGGATCTTGAGGAGGTATACTCGTATTCGTGGGGTTCAGCTGTCCTTGCGCACCTATATCGAGCACTGCACAAAGCATCGAGAAAGAGTGCAAAGTCCATTGCCGCCTGCCTCACTCTATTACAGGTTTGAGCATTTATTGTCTTGGTTGACGTGTCAATATATTCGTGCATCAATGTGCTAATTCCAGATAATGTTTGCATTCACAGGTTTGGTCTTACGAGAGGCTACCCACGGGTCGTCCACAACCGCGGGAATATTCTGATGAGACGTGGCCTAGGGTGTGGGCCTGGGGGCCTACGACCAACCGGAGGAGACGGGTAGACCCGCACCACCATCTAAAGTTCTATCGGGGGGAACTAGAGATACTCAATGCATCCCAGGTGACATGGCAGCCATATAGCAAGGTGATGCATCGGTTGGATGAGTGGTGTTGGCAACTTCCGGTGTCGTACGTGCTGGCAGGTTTGGTTCGGGTGCCGCTTATTCACTTCGAAGTATGTGAGTTTCAGATGCCCGATCGAGCTATGAGACAAGCTGGCTGTCTACAAGGGATACCAAAACCCGCTGTAGACATGCGGTCGTACAGGAGTGGTCGAGGGCCGAACTTCGAGGTGCCTGATGCCTTGAATTTGTTGAGCGACGAGGTGCAACAGTGGAATACCTGGCAAGAAACATATGATAGCCTTGTATCGCTGAAGGCCGACAGCATCAGCATTGAGGAGTACCTGCAATGGTTTCTCAAGGTGACGCGCACGAGGGTGAATCGCCCTTCCCAGGCGAGGAAGACATCGTATGCACCACGTGAGATCTATGACCAGTTCTGGGCATTAAACATTGTAAGTCAGGCTAGTGTTGTTTCAATTTTTATTTGCGTGCCTTATCTACCATGCCTGAAATGATTAGCCATATTTTGTATGCATGTTTTTTAGGTTGACCAGGGCACTGAGGTGTTCAAGCAGCTGGAGGGGTTTGACTGGTTTGTCGCGCAGGCTCCTGACAATCTCAAGAGGTCCATTGAGAGGTACAAGACTGAAGTTCAAAACTTTAGTCTTGCGTACCGGGGTTACCAAGGGGAGCCGTCTAGTCGCTTGCCTCCTGACGCGTACGACCATCAGCCCGAGAGTCAGGTGTGGGAGCCGTCTACTCGCTTGCCTCCTTCCGCGTACGACTCTCAGTCCCAGAGTCAGGTGTGGGAGCCGTCTACTCGCTTCCCTCCTGACGCGTACGACCATCAGCCCCAGAGTCAGGTGTGGGAGCCGTCTACTCGCTTGCCTCCTTCCGCGTACGACTCTCAGTCCCAAAGTCAGGTGTGGGAGCCGTCTACTCGCTTCCCTCCTGACGCGTATGACTATCAGCGCCAGAGTCAGGTGACCCAAGTAGGAATCCAGGCATCGCGCCCAAGCATCCGGTCGGATAAAGGACAACCGACGAAGCCATTGAGTCCGGCCAAACGGGATTGGATCGACCGGCACTACTTTGGGCATGAGCCAATCGCTACAGCAGACTTTCCAGTTTCAGGATTCCTAGCTCACTCTGATCTAAGACTGTTGGCGGCAAACACAGATATTTCAAATTTTCTTATTGACGCGTATATAGATCTGCTCCGTGTTAGAGAGCTAAATTATAACACCTGCCAAACTTTGAAGCTCAACATGTATGCCTCTTTTGTTATCCCCTTCATGGTGAATAGCATGAAGGAGTTCACAGAATGGAGGAGGACGCGAGGGACAAGCAAGGGTGAATGGAGACCATCTGCAAACGTGCTTTCCTACTTGAACGCGGACTATCAATGTCACGCAGCTGAGGCGAACCTAATCATGCTACCTGCTCTTCATGCAAGCCACTTCTTCCTATTAGTTCTTTTTCCAGAGAATAAAGTGGTCCACATATACGATAGCCTAAGGGAAGACGGACCTGGTCGGCAGCTGGCGCAGGTGTACTCCACGTACATCAATGCGGTGGTTAGTTTATATTTCTTGACCTTCGCTCATTGTCTATTCTTCTTGTTATATAGGCTTGATATCCTTTTTTATTGTTGGATGCAGACTACTATCATTCCACTAGCGTGCCGACATTTTAAGGGGGAAGCCATCACGAGCAAAACAATGATTGATCCTTGGACGGTCGTGACAATACAAAACCGACCAAAGCAATATAACAGTCATGATTGCGGGATTTACGTCCTCAAGTACATGGACTACATAGCTCGCTCGGATGTGCTCGAATATGATACGTGGTCTCGAAACGATGCCCTGACGTTTAGATATAGGATAGCCTGGGAGCTGAAAAAGGGTGTAGCTAGACGCCTTCCTTACCATTATCCTGATATGTAATAGACGTTCGTATGGATTATTATTACTATTGTTGTATTTTGGATATTAAGCTTTGAAAATTGAATTAGCCTTACTATTACTATTGGTGCATTTTGGACAAATGGGCTAACTAGCGTGCCCAAGGTGCAATGAGCAAAAAAAAAGTTACAAAAAAAACGATGTAATTTTTCGGAAGTTATGAATTGGGCCCTAAAGTGTGCCCGAACAGGGCCTTTGTAGGAAAACCCAAAAAATAATGTGTCTCGTTTTTTCCCGAAATTGATACAAATTGGCTAACTAGCGTGCCAAAGGTGCAATGAGCAAAAAAAAAGTGACAAAAAAAACGACGTAATTTTTCGGAAGTTATGAATTGGGCCCCTAAAGTGTGCCCGAACAGGGCCTTCGTAGGAAAACCCAAAAAATAATGTGTCTCGTTTTTTCCCGAAATTGATACAAATGGGCTAACTAGCGTGCCAAAGGTGCAATGAGCAAAAAAAAAGTGACAAAAAAAACGACGTAATTTTTCGGAAGTTATGAATTGGGCCCCTAAAGTGTGCCCGAACAGGGCCTTCGTAGGAAAACCCAAAAAATAATGTGTCTCGTTTTTTCCCAAAATTGATACAAATGGGCTAACTAGCGTGCAAAAGGTGCAATGAGCAAAAAAAAAGTGACAAAAAAAACGACGTAATTTTTCGGAAGTTATGAATTGGGCCCCTAAAGTGTGCCCGAACAGGGCCTTCGTAGGAAAACCCAAAAAATAATGTGTCTCGTTTTTTCCCGAAATTGATACAAATGGGCTAACTAGCGTGCCAAAGGTGCAATGAGCAAAAAAAAAGTGACAAAAAAAACGACATAATTTTTCGGAAGTTATGATTCCACAAACCAAATCACAAATTTAATCATTATAAAAGTTCAATTTATACAACTGAACCATTAACCCTAACACTCATCATCATCATCGTCCTCTTCGACCATACTGCCAGGTTCGATACCTAACACTTTATAATGGTTTCTCTTGTCATGATCAGTCATCTTATTACACAACGCACACTTTCGCAATTTTTTTTGACCCGTTGCTTCTTCAATCGGATTCTTCATGCGTATTGCTCGTTTTCGCCCTTTTGTTTGAGAAATAATCGGATCAAAAATGTCGTCCTCCTCACCTTGCAGGCTAGTGCCGTCAATGACTGGCTGTGAAGCTCGATTGAGCGGTCTGTCTCTTCTTTCCGGTAATGCCGCCCTAAACTGTGCAAGGTTAGCCTTATCCCGTGCGGCTGCTTCAACTTGATACCTGTACCCATCGAATGTTGACGCTGCATCCAATGATAAACCGTGCATGATGTTACAAAGGTGATTATATCGCAGCGTCTCAGATTGCTCGAAATCAACTGAAACATTGGGCACGTAAGGAATGTGACCGTGGACTCTATTGGCTTCCTTCGTCCACCGTTCCAAGATATACTGTGGAGGGATTTCATAAGCATTCTTGGCGCTAAAAACCCTTAACGCGTGTCGACAAAGTATACCTTTATGCTCAAACAGTTGACAGTTGCAATTAACCAACCCGGTGTCCTTACAAACTGCAACGGTAAAATGTCTTCTGCTCCTCGGAGCCGACGAAGAGCACGGATTGGCGAAATTCGTCACATTTGTCAACGCATAAACCTTGAGATCTCTGGTGGAATACTCATGCAACTTTGTCATGCTATATTGATTTGACTTTAGCAATTCCTCTTGAAACTGTCTAAACATTTCCTTTGTATAGACTTGAGCCGCATGAGCCTCCAAAGGTGAAAAGACTACTATGGCTCTTTCTTTGTAAACTGTAGCCGCGTCGGCTTCTCTCTCAAGGAAAAATTGCCTGTCAAGAGCTTTCTGCATCTCTAGTACGAACTCTTGTATACTAGAAGAATGGCCTACGTACCCATCAAAGAATGCATTCATACCTTCGCTTCTCGAGGTCGTAGTCATTCCGGCTGCAAAAAACTGCTTGGTGTAGGCACCGACCCACTGTGTCTTGATCTCATACAACGATTGTAACCATTCATGATTGTGCAAATAGTAGTCATCCATTAACTTGGCCCACCTCTCCTCGAACACGTCTACCGTCAATGATTTCTTCACACATGTATTAAAGTCAGTCTTGAATGTCGGATGGTTTGCATATACATTGTGAAGCCGTTCGGGATACTTGTTGCTTATGTGCCATGTGCACAGGCCATGGTGAGTATCTGGAAGGACCTTAGCGATTGCATTTTTCATTGCCAGATCTTGGTCGGTGATGATGGTCTTTGGAGGAACATGATACATTGCTTTAAGCCACGTTTCAAATAACCACGTAAATGACTCCTCCGTCTCATCCCTAAGCAGGGCAAAGCCAAACAAGATTGACTGATAGTGGTGGTTCACCCCGGTGAACGGAGCAAAAGGCATAGAGTACTTATTTGTGCGGTATGTGGTGTCAAACGTCACAACATCCCCAAAATTTTGGTAAGCAGCTCTAGAACGGGCATCCGCCCAAAATATAGTACTAATGCGGTTCTCATCATCCAGTTGGAGACTATAGAAAAAGCCAGAATTCTCACTCTGAAGGTGCCTAAAGATATCAAGTGTAGCTTGAGAATCACTCTTACCGAAAGACTCTCTCCTCTGAACACGAAGTTCATTTCGAAGGTCTACTTCGTTGAAACTCAACTTGTCAATCCCCCCAACCTGGCTTGAGAAAACCCCCATCATTCTAGAAGGTGGAATTTTAGCCTCGTCCATTGTAAATATCAGTTGTCTGTGTGCCGCGCTTATTTCTCGGTGTTGATGAATTTGACTAATCTTACTAGGGGTCATCAACTGATGATTATGGCTCAACTCCACTCCCGTCACAACCCAATGGCTTTCATTTCTCCGGTGTACTGCATACACATGGGCCTTGCAGCCGGTACCCGAAAATGTGTCCCGTTTTCTTTGTCTTGTTGGCCCTTCGTCACTGACCTGAACAACCGGGGTTACATACGGTGCTCCTCTATGACACTCAAATAGTCTTCCACAAATTTGATCTGTATTCGCCCGTTTTCTACTCGTCTTAATTCTAATACCGAAACCTATCGTTTTCGAATATGCTCTATAGTATGCTTCAACTTCGTCCAGTGTTTGAAAAACTTGACCCAAGTAAGGTGGATCAGAACCTTCACAAAAAGTATTTCCTCCAGTTGCATCCATATTGATACTGAAATCTAAAAAATAAAAATGTATATCATTCTCAACAAGTCATAGAATTAAATAAAATAAAAATTATTTCCTCCAGTTGTGTTACAATGTTCAATCACCAAAATACCCCCGGTAAGCGACAAATTTTCGAAATGCCCCCGGGGGTTTATTATCACCCTAACGCCCCAAACCAGCTTCAAAACAATCTTTCAGGTGTTTTACGTACACTTCTGGACTAAAAAGTCCTTTGAAAAACTTAACACCATAAAATTACCAAAATACCCCTCTCGCGTTCAGTAAAATTACCAAAATACCCCTCTCGGGTTGGCAATTTACCTAAATGCCCATTTGTATCAGAAAATCTCAAAAGTGCTTTGAAATGCTATTTTAAGCTTCCCGAATTCATTCTTTATCTAAAAAGTATTTTACGGACTTTTCTCCAAAAAATTCCGAATCGGTGTCCGGATCGAGCGCGTAAAAGCCCGTTCGGCCAAAAAATTAGCCAACGACTTCGGAATGGCCCGAATTCCTAGATCTTTTAAAAATAACTAGGCTCTCTTTTTTGTACTTTGGCAAAATCTAGCTCTAGTTATTTTTTATAAATTCGTGAAAAACTGTCTAATTAAGTTTTCACCTTTAGCGACAATTACGTTTCGTATTCACATTAAACAAACATAGTGTTGCACCTTAGGAATACACATGGCGTTAAAATTTATTTCCTTCATTGACCGTAAAATTTTACAATGTTCAATTACCAAAATACCCCCGATGAGCGGCAAATTACCGAAATGCCCCCAGGGGTTCATTATCGCCCTAACGAAAATAACCTTTCAGGTGTTTGACTTACACTTCTGGACTAAAAAGTCCTTTGAAAACCTTAATACCGTAAAATTACCAAAATACCCTCTCGGGGTGGCAATTTACCAAAATGCCCCCTGGCATCAGAAAATCTCAAAAGTGCTTTGAAATGCTATTTTTAGCTTCCTGAATTTATTCTTGATCTAAAAAGTATTTTACGAACTTTTCGCCAAAAAATCCCGACCTGGTGTCCGGATCGAACGCGTAAAAGCTTTCGGCCAAAAAATAGGCAATGACCTCAGAATGGTCCAAATTCCTAGGAAATGGAACTTCCCAACATCCTAGGGTTCTTATAAAAGTTTCGCGCGAAATCGCTCTAGTTTGATATTTTAAATTACACTGCAAAATTACAAGGTTCCCTGTATCAGTTAACCCTTTTCCAGTCTTTGGAAAAATCTGAAATTTTTCTCTGATATAGATATTTTAAGAATAACTAGGGTCTCTTTTTTACACTTTGACAAAATGTAGTTCTAGCTATTTTTTATAAATTCATGAAAAACTGTCAAAAAACACAAATTTTAGACTATGGTAAGAACAATTTAAGCATAACACAATTTAAACAATCCATTGGTAAGAACAATTTGAAATTAACATTGAATTATAAGAAAATTCAAATTACTTACTTGTTTTGACTTGATATATTTGAAGAAAAATCCACCGATCTTCTAGCGAAAAAATCTACCGATCTTCTAGCGTAAAATTTTTTGTTTGTATTGTTGTGGAGATTATGTAGGTGAGATATGGAGTTAGAAGACAGTCGGTAAAGACGATGGAGAGTGGAAGAAAGGGTTCGGGGGAGAAGGGATTATAAAGAGAGAAAAGTGAGGGAGAGAGATGAAAGAAGACAGAGAAAAAAAAAGTCCGTGAGTGAGCAGTAGTCAAAGGCTGCGAAAGAAAAAAAAATTGCAGAAGACTTTGCGTCCAAAGCTTCAGGGGGAGGACACCACGTGGCATCACGGAGGGGGAAGGGGTGGGGCCATGGGGAGGGGGCACCACGTGGGGGGAGGGGGCGTAGGGGCCATGGATAAGAGGCCAACCGCAACTCTTAGTTGCGGTTGGGTTTTTTTTGGGGGGGGGAGGGGGGGAGGACATGAGGGGGATGGGGGGGTGGGGGGCAGGGGAAGGACATGAGGGGTGGGGGGAGGGGGAAATGATTAGCAACCGCAACAATTTGTTGCGGTTGGGTGGATAATATCCACCAGTGGGTGTGGATCGGCTCCCATATATATATATATATATATATATATATATATATATATATATATTATCATGTCCTAATGGCTAAATAATAAATAATGCCCTAAAGTTTTTAATTTTTGACAATTTAAACTCTGATATTTTAGTTTAGGCATTTATTAACCCCGAGGTTCGAAATTAGAACACTTGGGAACCAAAATTTATTACCATCTAAATTACATGAATAGGCTGTGTATCCATACTTACGCGACCGTTTAAGATGGGCCTTTAAGTAAAATAACAAAAAATGCTATATATATATATATATGTATACACACATGGGAGCTGATATGTTAATAGTGTTAGAAAAAAAGGATAAATTGCAAACGAGATTTGGTTGTCCACGGGCGATCTGTGGACAATCCAGATCTTTTTTTTGCATTTTTTTAAGTCTAGCGGACAATTTTTGGACAAAAATATCCTCTAGTTTGAGGCAGTGCCCATCCGCTACATAATGTAGCGGACTATTGAAGCACTACTTTTCTGACTTTTTTCTCTTTTTCTCTGTCATTTCTTTCTTCTTTCTTTAATGTTCTGACACACACACACACACACACACTCTCTCTCTCTTTCTTTCTCTCTCCCATCATCGATTTTATGTCTCTTCTCTGACTTGTCTCTTTCTCTCTCCTCTCTAACTTGTTTATCTCTCTCTCATCTTCTTTTCCCCTCCTTTCTTCTTTTTTCTTTCTTCTTTCATCATCGTCAGAAGGAGACAAAGAAAGAAGAAAACAACAGCCTGTTAGGATTTTGACCCCGTCTGGTGGTAGCGTTCCCTTCGACGGTTCCAATGAATCACTGCCAGCAGCATCCTATTCTCTTTCCTTTTTTTTGTTGAGTTATTGTGATTGTATTGCTGCTCCGGCAGCTTCATAGTGACGGCGGTGGTTTTGTGGTGCCTAGGCCTGATGTAAAACTGCGTTGACAGCATGTAGTGGTTACGTCAATTGGGGCTGGTGGTTGTCGATATAGTGGCGTCCTTGCCTTCCCGAAAGTCCTACCTGGTAATGATGGTAATGGGACGGCATGGCACCGGTTGGACAGTCTTGGTAGCACAGATCTAGCCATGGGTATTACGATTGTGCCGATTGTTCCAAATTCAGGCAAGATCTCCAAGGTGTCAACAACCTAAAGATATACCATGTTAAATTCCAGCCCAGATTTATGTCAATGTCCTGGAATCGGACGTGTTTTTCATGTGTTGGATTGGATGTATGTTCCAATGCCATAGCCTGAGAGCTATTTTTGTCATACAGCCTAGAGGGACTTGGAATGGTTCATCATAATTTCCTCCTTTGACTGGGTGGATTCTTTTGCATCTCAAGTTTCTAATATTTTGACTGGGTGGACTTTTAAGTTTCGTTTGATTTAATCGGGTAGGAGGAGGTTTGCTCGCTACACTACTGTGTGGTCTGGGTTTTAAAAACAGTTTGCTTAGTAAACAAGCTTTGTTGGGCAGATGGCTTTCAAGCTACTCTTGAGAACCGTCAACTTTTTCAATGGGGCTGGATATCCAGGCCTTCTCACGAACATTAATGAAAGCAGCTCACACTTATGCCCAGAGAGAGAGAGAGAGAGAGGGAAAAGGAGAACGAGAGAGATAAAAAATGGGGAGAGAAAGAGACAAGTCAGAAAGAAGAGAAGGGAGAGAGAAAGAGAAAAGAAGTCAGAACATTAATGAAAGGAGAGAGAGAGAGAGAGAGAGATAAATGTCAAAAAACTTGTCCGCTACATAATGTAGCGGATGAGAGAAAGGACAGTAAGAGAGAGAGAAAAAAAGATAGAGCATTAATGAGAGAAAGGAGAGAGAAAGAGAAAAAAAAGTTAGAAAATTAGTCCGCTACATTATGTAGCGGATGGGCTCTTTTTAAGTTGGAGGGTGTTTTTTCAAAAAATTATCCACTACATAATATAGCGGACGGACTTTAAAAAACGTAATATATATATATATATATATATATATATATATATATATATATATATATATTCTCCTTTAATAAATTCAATTTGGAAATCAAAGGATGAAAGTAAAGCTTGCCATCCAGAAAATATTTGTTTTGAAGCAATGTTTTTGACATCCTTTTCTTTCAAGGATATCTTTGGCAGCCTTGCAGTCAATTCGTAAAAGGAATTCCTGATTCAAAAGATCTCCCTTAAATTTGAGGATACAATTTACAATGCAAAGAATTTCTTTCTTTATTGTAGAATAATCTTTTTCTGAAGTATTCCAAATTCCAGAAGTGAAACGAACTAAATGCTTTTTGTTATCAACTCTCTATTTTGGAATACTACTGTAACCAAAATCAGAAGCATCAGTTTTAACAATTTTATAAGCTTCGGGTAAAGGGAGGCATAAACAAGGTAAGGACTTAGCCTTCAGCTTGATCCTTCTGATGGCTTGAGTATGGTCAGGAGACCAAGGTGGAGGATTCTTCCTACGTCTTTGATACAAGATTTTTGTATCTTTGTACATGTCTTGGTAGAAGTCAGCAATATAATTCAAACTTCCTAAAAACCTTTGCAATTGTGTTTTCTCTTTGATCTCATCAGGGAATTTAGAAGCAAATTCAGTAGCTCTATTAATGGGAATAATTGATCCCATCTCAATATTTTATCCCAGAAATCTAATTTTTGTTTGCAACAGACAAATCTTCTTGGCAGAAACAGCTAAGCCATTATGCTTAATGACTTCAAGAAAAGTATTTAGATGTTTCCAATGCAAATCTACAGAATGAGAAAATATAAGAACATCATCAATATAAACAATTAAAAAATCCATATAAGGATTGAATATATCATTCAAAATATTTTTGGAATTTAGAGGGAGCATTTTTTAAACCAAAAGGCATTACATTCCACTCGAAATGGTCAAATGGTACAATAAAGGCAGTTTTGTACCTATCTTTCTCATTGCTTTGGATTTGCCAAAATCTAAATTTCATGTCAAATTTTGAAAAATAATGGCTTTATGGAGCCTATTTAATAAATCCTTTTTATTAGGGATTGGGTATCGAACCCACCTCAAGGCTTTGTTCAAAGGCTTATAATTGATAACAAGTCGAGGAACTCCACGTTCTTTCTCAACTTGTTTATTGCCTAAAAAAGCAGGACAACTCCAAGGGGAATAACTTTTTGGGGATAAGTTTCTTATCTAAAAGGTTCTGAATTTCCTTCTTACAATGTGCAAAAAGTTCTTGACTCATTTGGATTGGACTAGCTTTAATAGGGATATTCCTTTCATTGAAATCCGGTTCATAAGGTAATTCAATGATATGTTGTCTGCGATGCCAAAATTCATTGAGAACTTCAACACAAATATAGGATTCAATCTTATTTTGGAAAGATTGAATCCTATATTTCTGTTGAAGTTCTCAATGAATTTTGGCATCGCAAACAACATATCATTGAATTACATATTTTATTTTTTTCCCTTTTTTGGTCAAGGTAACGATTCACCTTTTGAAACTTCAAATTTTCTTTAAGAAAACAAATTTGGTTTTGTCTAAAAATAAGCTCTTTCTTGAGAGAATGAATGAACTGCTCTTGGGGAGAATTGATGATCCTGAAGAAAAAAAAAACAGGTGATATTTAAATACATTTATGGTGCTCAAAAGACTTCTGCACCTAGCACATCAAAACAATTACCTACAATAGGTAACACTTTTAATTTTTATACTGTTATGAACAGATTACAATCGGTAGAACAAAAAAGCCTTACCATTGAAGATCTCCAAAGTGAGATTCTTACCCTCAAAAGTGATATGAAGAATCTTGCTCATCGTATTTCTCTTCTTAAATTTTGCAATACTGAAGAAGTCTTTAGTAAAGAAAAGGATTATCTTAAGCCAGGATCTAATATTGAAATCAATATTGAGACCAAGTCTCCAAATCAGTCTGAAAATCATAATCAAGAAATTCTTAATCTTGACAGAGTTACTTTCAAAAATGGTATGTTAGCATCAAAGTTGTCATCAATAAGGATTTTATCTTTGAAGGCATAGCCGTCGTTGATTCTGGTGCTGATCTCAATTGCATCAAAGAAGGTCTTGTCCCTACAAAATATTGTGAAACCACTAAACAAACCCTCACTACTTCTAATTCCAGCAGAATGAAAATCAATTACAAAATTTCGGATTCTTGGATTTGTAATGATGGTATTTGTTTAAAAACTCACTTTATTGTTGCCCGTGGTCTTAATCAATTGATTATTTTAGAGACACCTTTCCTCTCTCTCCTTAATCCCATGACCACTAATGATAAAGGTATTTATTCTAATTTCCTGAATCAAGACATTTGTTTGACACATTAGTGGATAGAGATCTAATTAATCTAACCATAATGACAATTAAAGTGCTCGACTATTAACAAAATAGTTAAAAATGGTCATGAACGCTAAAAAATAAAAAATCGAGAACTATCTTAGCGGTGACTTGGGTGTTGAACCACACTTAAAATTGACAAACGGAGAGAAAGAGACCCAGGTACATATCATAAGCTGAATAAAGAAGATAAATAACAAGTATTAAACTGCAAATAACTAAAATCTTATTATTATGCAAAGTAACATACAGTACAAGAGTACAGTAACAATTACAGAACAGGAGTACGGCACACTGGTAATACGGAAGCACATACACACTTGAATGGAAGCACACTCTAACTAAAACTCTCAAAAGATTACAAGAGACTGATAAATTTTGAGGTGCCTTCTAACTAGAAGGAAACCTTATATAGACCAACAAACTCTAGAGTTTTGACAACTTTGGTTCCCTTTTTTTTTTAAAGTAACTATATTTGTAATTGATAATGACATCAGTCGCGTGTCCTAGATGATTTGGAGTCGTTCAGACCTGTAATGTCACATTTTGCTTTTCAGAATGCAGCATTGTCCATTAGCATGTATTATGCTTTTCATGTCACCTTTGCTTTTAAAAAAGCAATATTTCGTTTTGCATGTATTATGCATAGAATTATTTCTCTTGATTTAGAGAGGATAATATTCAACCTGTTTTAATTTCAAATTCTTTTGGGTTGAAGATTTTTGTGAAGCGCTCTTAGAAGGCCTATTGTCTTGCATAAAATCATCAGACTCCTTATCAGAGTTAGTCCGTAAATTAGATTCCTTAGACTCATCGGACTCATAATCTCCTTCCTCCATTTTGAGTAATTCAAAAGTAACAGCTTGCAATAGTTCTTTTTTTAGTCAAAACTAGCTTCTCTTCAGCAAGTCTTACCAGATTATCATTTTTTCTTTTGGTAAATTCTGCCTCAGATTTAAGTGCATGAGTCCTGATATTAGGACTTAGTTCCTGAGTTGTAGTAGCAGCCTTCAGAGTGGGAAATATCTCTATTACAGCTTTGATATTGCAATGACTGTAATTAAACTTAGGCCACCAGTTGGAGACAAATTGCCTAACCAATCTTGGAGGATAGTCAATGGTATTATAACCCCCCTTAAGGATGGCTTATTGCCAGCATAGAATCCAGGGAATGTTGAAGTCTGCCATGAACTGTAATTTTGGTAGTCCCTGTACCATTGGTGCATATAAATTATATGTTTCGGAGACCTGTTGTGAAGGCCATTCATCGAATTCTGGGCCATATTAGAACCAACAATTTCTAATCCAATTTGGAAATAATTCATCAAAGCTTCTAGAGAAGAAAATGAACCATGAATGCTTTTGTCTTTTTTTATATATATAATAGAACATTGTTCCATGCATCAACATAATCAAAGTAATTGAAATAACAAGGAGAGACATGTGCTGGAAGGTCTCTAGCTCTTATGGGGTCAATCCCCATTGCTTTTTTGAAATGAATCTCAAGATCTCCATTTTTTAGAATTGATAAGGCGGATTAGTTTCACGGGGATTATTATGAAAAGGAGAAGACTTTTCATAATTGTGCGTGAAAATTGCTGATTTTTTAACTCGAATAATTTCTTCATAGTAGTCTCTAGATTTTCCAGAGACTCTTTGTGGAAAAGCCCAGCCATTGTTGAGGTAATTATTGGTCACCTTAATTGGTGAAAGATTTTCTTCTTCAGATTCAAGGATGAAGACGTCAGATAAATTGGAACGGGTATTATATGCAGAGTTTTCAAACATATCATTTTTACTTGAGGATGAAGATGTTGACCCAATTGCGTGCCTTAATTATAATGGGTATTTCCACGTGATCTCAAACCTTTGCCGGACCTTTAAAAATTAGTCTTTGGAGGAGTCATTGTCCCTGCAAAAATTATCTTAAATGATAAGGCTTTTTGGTTCTACAGATTGTAATCTGTTCATAACATTAAAAAAATTAAAAGTGTTACCTATCGTAGGTAATTGTTTTGATGTGCTGGATGCAGAAGTCATTTGAGCACCATGAATGTATTTAAATATCACCTTTTTTTTTTCTTTTCAGGATCATCAATCTTCACAAGAAGATCAAGGATTATGGATTCTTTAGAAGTGATAACGTTAATACTTAATCCATTAATTTCAAGGATTGCTTTATAGTAATAAATTTACTATCGCAATCATTACATTCAACTTCTTGATTAGAATTTGGGTCCTGATTGGAAGAACTACTGGAACTTTCGATATAATTATCGATGTTGTTTAAATCATTGGTTGAATCAACATTTGAATCTGAAGAATTGAGGAGGATGACACTCAATTGTTTTTTGAGGCCTTCATCAATAACCAGTTCAGGGATAACCAGTTCATTGATTTTCTTTTTGGTGTAACATTTATTTGTATAATGTCCTGGTTTACCACATTTGTGGCAAATAATTTTGGATTTGGAGAATTTTTTTGGATATTTTTGCTTTGTAAATTTTTAAAAAGATTTTGAAGGTTCATCCTTCTTGTAATTCTTAGAGTATCTAGATTTTCTGAAAGGTTTTCCAGATTTGGAGGATTTATCTTTTGTCCGAAAATTAGGAACAGAGAGGTTATCGTAACCAAATTCATAACAGAATTGTCCAAGTTCTATTCTTACAGACTTATGCTCTTTTTTAAGTTGGTTCTTAAGTTTGATATCATTGCATAAGACTAAGCCTTCAGCACAAATTTTGCTAATTAATTCTCCAAAAGTATAAAGACAAAAAGGTAAAGTGCCATTGTGCTTATTCCTGATTTGAGTCCTAACACGTTCACTAAACAGATTAGGAAGTCCTGCTATAAAGCATTCTTTCCAAAAGTCTAGTTGGGCATCGCTCCTTTGGTAGAGCTTGGTTAGGAAGACATCTTTATACAATCTGAAATGAGTTAGAGTGGGACATATTAGATTGATGAGGAGTTCCTTTTCTCTTTAAAGGACAGTATTGGCATTGCCAACAAAATATTTGGTTAGGGTAGTGACAAGAGTAGTGACAGCATCAGATAGGTTTTGGCCCTCAATTTAGATGGGAGTACCGTTAGGTTCTATCTTGATAGAGTTCAGGATATTATTCTACTCAGTATTAGTAAGATAATAATCCCACCAACCACAGAGTTGGCCAGTAAAATCAGCAATAAGGTATCAAGCTATAGATGCCTTATTTTCTCCCGGGTTTCGATTGCGAGCACTATTTGCTGCCATGAGCATATGTTGAAGAAATGTGATGATCTGATAATCAGTCATACCATCGAGATTCCATTCATAAATGGAGGATCCATTGAAGGAAGAGGGGGCAAGAAAAATTCTTTTCTTCCATTGCATATCAACAGGAGTAGGCCGAGGATAGTAGTTTCTTAAAGAAGGCCTAGGGTTAGTAGTTCCTATTATTGCGACAAATTATTGTTCTAAATATCTGTATTTATATTTTTAGGAAAAGGCTGAGGGGTTTCAATTTTTGGATATTTTTCTTTAGGAGTTTTGATTTTCCTTAATTTAGACATTAGCTCCATAAGGAACTCATAACTTGGTTCGTTGGAACTCAACTTAAACTTATTATCTAATTCGATAGAAGGTTTAACCAAAAGTTGCTCTATGTTTCTGACAACAAAAGAGCAGGTCGAAGATAGATTAAAGCTGGAGGAAGTATTAAAGACATTTTCATTAATGCCCTTAGGAGGTTGCTTTCTGCTGTAAAAGTCAGAAACTATATCCTTGACACAATAAACAGTGTCCTCAATTATGGAGGTTTGATCGCCAATAGTATTTAGAATTATATTAGAATAATTTGATTGCTTAGCAATAGACTGGATTTCACTGGCAGTGACAACATTGAGGCGATTGGAGGTGCTGGTGTCAACAATATGTTTTAAAGAGGCAGCTAAGAAATTAGAGTTCATATCACCCTTCATGGCAAATTTGTTAAAAGAAGGGTGTACGCTATCTTGCTTAACATGAGTAGGCCATATTAACCACCCACGAGTAACCTTTTGGAAAGCATTGACTTGCTTTTGAAAGCTAATGTGTTCAGGAATTTCAATATTATTGTCCAAACAATAAGAATAAAACCATCCGAAGAATGGAAAGTGGGTTTTATGGGTTTTTGTCGTTTGGAAAAACAATTCTCTATATTGAGATCTTTGATCTTTTGAAAAGTTTAGACGATACCAGGCACGAATTTCTGACATTGTAAGAAGAATAGAATTCTTTATTGACTTTATCATAGTATGTTTGGAAATCATCAATAACAAGAACATTGTAATCAAAATCTTGTAATGAGGGGTCATAATTATTCTGATTTTGACCGGAGGTAGAAGGAGCTTCACCAATAGGAGTTTTTACCGTATCTTTTTCAATATTTTCTATATTCAATTCATGAATATTTCTATTGGAACTAGAATGGCTCTTTGACACATTAGTGGATAGAGATCAAATTAATCTAGCCATAATGACAATTAAAATGATCGATTGTCAACCAAATAGTTAAAAATAGTCAAGAACGCTCAAAGGCAGAAGACCGAGAACTATCTTAGAGGCGACTTGGGTGTCGAACCACACTTAAAATTGACAAACACACAGATAATTAACTCTCAAAGGCAAATAATATGGCTCAGATACCAAATCGGTACAACAAAAAACCTACCATTCAAGATCTCCAAAGTGAGATTCTTACCCTCAAAAGTGATATGAAAAATCTTGCTCATTTTATTTCTCTTTTTGAACTTCGCAATAATGAAGAAGTCTTTAGTGAAGAAGAGGAATATCTTAAACCAGGATCTAATATTAAAACAAATATTGAGACCAAGGCCCTGTTTAACACCCATTTTTTTTCCAATTTTTTTTTCAGTTTTAGAAACTGGAAAAAAAAAAGTTGGGTTTGGTAACCATTTTCCTTTAGTTTAAAAATTCAGTTTTTAAATCATGGTTGTTTTTAAAAACTCCAAAAACTGTTTATTTAATCCACCACCACCCTCCCACCACCGGCTACCGATGACCACCACCGGCGGTCATCGCCAGAGACCACCCCCAGCACTCGCCAGCGGTGACCACCACCGGCAGCCACCAGCCATCGCGACCACTACCACCGTTGGCCATCGCCACCGCAAACTACCACAAAAAAAATAACTCAAAAAAATGGGTTATCAAACACCCACTTGTTTTTGAAAAAAAATTAAATTGCTGTTTAATTTTTTTTTTTTGGAAACTGAAAACCAAATTTTTTTTTTGTCAAACGGAGCCCAAGCCTCCAAATCAAGCTGAAAATCATAATCAAGAAATTCTTAATCTTGAATAAGTTACTTTTCAAAAATGGTATTTTAGCATCAAAGTTGTCATCAATAAAGATTTTATCTTTGAAGGCATAGCCCTCGTTGATTCTAGTGCTAATCTCAATTGCATCAAAGAAGGTCTTGTCCCCAAAAATATTGTGAAACCACTAAACAAGACCTCACCACCACCGCTGATTCCAACAGAAAGAAAATCAATTACAAAATTTTGGATTCTTGGATTTGTAATGATGGTATTTGTTTAAAAACTCACTTTATTGTTGTCTGTGGTCTTAGTCAATCGATTATTTTAAGGACACCTTTCCTCTTTCACCTTAATCCCATGACCATTAATGATAATGGTATTTATTGTTATGTCCTGAATCAAGACATTTGTTTCAAGTTCATCAATCCTCCCCAAGAGCAGTTTATTCATTCTCTCAAGAAAGAGCTTATTTTTAGACAAAACCAAATCTGTTTTCTTAAAGAAGATTTGAAGTTTCAAAAGGTGAATTGTTACCTTGACCAAGAAAGGAAAAAATAAAATATTTCCAAAATAAGATTGAATCCGATATTTGTGCTGAAGTTCCCAATGAATTTTGGAATCACAAACAACATATCATTGAATCACCTTATGAACCAGATTTCAATGAAAGGAATATCCCTACTAAAGCTCGCCCAATCCAAATGAGCCAAGAACTTCTTGCACATTGTAAGAAGGAAATTTAGGACCTTTTAGATAAGAAACTTATTCCCAAAAGTTACTCCCCTTGGAGTTGTCCGGCTTTTTATGTCAATAAACAAGCTAAGAAAGAATGTGGAGTTCCTCGACTTGTTATTAATTGTAAGCCTTTGAACAAAGCTTTGAGGTGGGTTCGATACCCAATCCCTAATAAAAAGGATTTATTAAATAGGCTCCATAAAGCCATTATTTTTTTCAAAATTTGACATGAAATTTGGATTTTGGCAAATCCAAATCAATGAGAAAGATGGGTACAATACTGCCTTTACTGTACCATTTGGACATTTTCGAGTGGAATGTTATGCCTTTTGATTTAAAAAATGCTCCCTTTAAATTCCAAAATATTATGAATGATATATTCAATCCTTATATGGATTTTTTATTTGTTTATATTGATGATGTTCTGATTTTTCTCATTCTATAGATCAGCATTGGAAACATCTAAATACTTTTCTTAAAGTCATTAAGCATAATGGCTTTAGCTGTTTCTGCCAAGAAGATCTGTCTATTGCAAACAAAAATTAGATTTCTGGGATAAAATATTGAGATGGGATCAATTATTCCCATTAATAGAGCTACTGAATTTGCTTCTAAATTCCCTGATGAGATCAAAGAGAAAACACAATTGCAAAGGTTTTTAGGAAGTGTGAATTATATTGCTGACTTCTACCAAGACATGTACAAAGATACAAAAATCTTGTATCAAAGACTTAGGAAGAATCCTCCACCTTGGTCTCCTGACCATACTCAAGCCATCAGAAGGATCAAGCTGAAGGCTAAGTCCTTACCTTGTTGATGCCTCCCTTTATCCGAAGCTTATAAAATTGTTGAAACTGATGCTTCAGATTTTCGCTACAGTGGTATTCTAAAACAGAGAGTTGATAACAATGAGCATTTAGTTCATTTCACTTCTAGAATTTGGAATACTTCAGAAAAAAAATATTCTACAATAAAGAAAGAAATTCTTTCCATTGTAAATTGTATCCTCAAATTTAAGGGAGATCTTTTGAATCAGGAATTCCTTTTAGGAATTCACTGCAAGGCTGCCAAAGATATCCTTGAAAGGGATGTCAAAAACATTGCTTCAAAACAAATCTTTGCTAGATTGCAAGCTTTACTTTCATCCTTTGATTTCCAAATTGAATTTATTAAAGGAGAAAATAATTCTCTTCCTGACTTTTTGACTAGAAAATTTTTGCAGGGACAATGACTCCTCCAAAGACTAATTTACAAAGGTCCGGAAAAGGTTTGAGATCACGCAAAAATACCCGTTATAATTTAAGGCAAGCAATTGGTTCAACATCCTCATCCTCAAGTAAAGATGATGTGTTTGAAAACTCTACATATAATACCCATTCCAATTTATCAGACGTCTTCATCATTGAATCTGAAGAAGAAAATCTTTCACCAATTGAGGTGGCCAATAATTACCTCAGCAATGGTTGGGCTTTTCCTCAAAGAGCCTCTGGAAAATCGAGAGAGTAGTGCAAAAAAATTCTTCGGGTTACAAAATCAACAATTTTCACACACAATTATGAAAAGGCTTCTCCTTATCATAATAATCCCCGTGAAACTAATTTGCCTTAACAATTCTACAAAATGGAGATCTTGAGATTTATTTCAAAAGAGCAATGGGAAATTGACCCCACAAGAGCTAGAGACCTTCAAGCACATATCTCTCATCGTTATTTCAATTACTTTGATTATGTTAATGCATAGGACAATGTCCTATTATATCAAAACCCAAGACAAAAGCATTCATGGTTCATTTTCTTCTCCAGAAGCTTTGACGGATTATTTCGAAATTGGATCAGAAATTGGTGGTTCTAATATGGGCCAGAATTCGATGAATGGCCTTCACAACAAGTCTCTGAAGCATATAATTTATATGCACCAATGGTACAGGGACTACAAAATTACAGTTCATGGTAGACATCAACATTCCCTAGATTCTATTCTGGCAATACGCCATCCTTAACGGGGGTAATAATACCATTGACTATCCCCCAAGATTGGTTAGGCAAATTGGCTCCAAATGGTGGCCTAAGTTTAATTACAGTCATTGCAACATCAAAGCTGTAATAGAGATATTCCCCACTCTGAAGGCTGCTACTACAACTCTGGAACTAAGTCCTAATACCAGGACTCATGCACTCAAATCTGAGGTAGAATTTACCTAAAGAAAAAATGATATTATGGTAAGACTTGTTGAAGAGAAGCCATTTTTTTACTAAAAAAGAACTCTTGCAAGCCGTTACTTTTGAATTACTCAAAATGGGGGAAGGAGATTATGAGTCCGATCAGTCCAAGGAATCTAATTTACGGACTAACTCTGATAAGGAGTCTGACGATTTTATGCTAGACAAAAAGTCTTCTAAGAGGACTTCACAAAAATCTTCTACCCAAAAGAATTTGAAATTAAAACAGGTTGAATATTATCCTCCTCTTTAAATCAAGAGAAATAATTCTATGCAGAATACATGCAAAACGACAGAATGCTTTTTTAAAGCAAAAGGTGTCATGAAAAGCGTAATACATGCAAAACGACATAATGCTTTTTTAAAGCAAAAGGTGACATGAAAAGCATAATACATGCTAATGGACAATGATGCTTTCTGAAAAGCAAAAGGTGACATTACAGGTTTGAACTACTCCAAATCATCCAGGACACTCGGCCGATGTCATTATCAATTACAAAGTATAGTTACTTTTTAAAAAAGGTTACCAGAGTTGTCAAAACTCTAGAGTTTGTTGGTCTATATAAGGTTTCCTTCTAGTTAGAAGGCACCAAAAAATTTATCAGTCTCTTGTAATCTTTTGAGAGTTTTAGTTAAAGTGTGCTTCCATTCAAGTGTGTCTGTGCTTTCGTATTACCAAGTGTGTTGTACTCCTGTTTCGTAAGTATTACTGTACTCTTGTACATTATGTTACTTTGCATAATAATAAGATTTTAGTTATTTGCAGTTTAATTTTTGTTCTTTATCTTCTTTATTCAGCTTATGATATTTACCTGGGTCTTTCTCTGGTATCGGAACCACAATATGTGCCTTTGAGAGTTAATTATCTGTCCGTTTGTCAATTTTAAGTGTGGTTTGACACCCAAGTCGCCTTTAAGATAGTTCTTGGTCTTCTGCCTTTGAGCGTTCTTGACCATTTTTAACTATTTGGTTAACAGTCGAGCACTTTAATTGTCATTACGGCTAGATTAATTAGATCTCTATCCATTAACGTGTCAAAGAGCCATTCTAGCTCCAGTAGAAATATTCATGAATTGAATATAGAAAATATTGAAAAGATGTGGTAGAAACTCCTATTAGTGAAGCTCCTTCTACCCCCAGTCAAAATCAGAATAATTATGACCCTTCATTACATGATTTTGATTAAAATGTTCTTATTATTGATGATTTCCAAATAGACTATGATAAAGTCAATAAGGAATTCTATTCTTCTTACAATGCCAGAAATCGTACTTGGTATCATCTAAACTTCTCAAAAGATCAAAGATCTCAATATAGAGAATTGTTTTTCCAAATGACAAAAGCCTATAAAACCCACTTTCCATTCTTCGGATGGTTTTATTCTTATTGTTTGGACAATAATATTGAAATTCCTAAACACATTAGCTTTCAAAAGCAAGTCAATACTTTCCAAAAGGTTACTCGAGAGTGGTTAATATGACCTACTCATATTAAGCAAGATAGCATCCACCCTCCTTTTAACAAATTTTCCATGAAGGGTGATATGAACTCTAATTTCTTAGCTGCCCCTTTAAACATACTGATGACACCAGCACCTCCAATCGCCTCAATCCTGTCACTGCCAGTGAAATCCAGTCTATCGTTGAGCAATCAAATTATTCTATTATCATTCTAAATACTATTGTCGAGCAAACCTCCAGAATTGAGGACACTGTTTATTATGTCAAGGATATAGTGTCTGACTTTTACAGCAGAATGCAACCTCCTAAGGGCATTAATGAAAATGTCTTTAATACTTCCTCCAACTTTAATCTAGTTTCGACCAGCTCTTCTGTTGTCGGAAATATAGAGCAACCTTTGGTTAAACCTTCTATCGAATTACATAATAAGTTTAAGTTAGTTTCTAACGAAACAAGTAATGAGTTCCTTATGGAGCTAATGTCTAAATTAGGGAAAATCAAAACTCCTAAAGAAAAATATCCAAAAATTAAAACCCCTCAGTCTTCTTTTAAAAATATCAATACCATAGGAGATATAGGAACTGACTCTGAAGTGGAACTTGATATTTTAGAGCAACAATTTGTCTCAACAATAAGAACTACCAACCCTAGGCCTCCTAAGAAACTACTATCCTCGGCCTACTCCTGTTGATATGTAATTGGAAGAAAAGAATTTTTCTACCCCCCTCTTCCTTCAATGGATCTTTCATTTATGAATGGAATCTCGATGGTATGACTGATTACTAGATCATCACCTTTCTTCAACGTATGCTTATGGCAGCAAATAGTGCTCGCAATCGAAACCCGGGAGAAAATGAGGCATCTATAGCTAGATACCTTATTGTTGGTTTTACTGGCCAACTCCGTGGTTTGGTGGGATTATTATCTTACTAATACTGAGCAGAATAATATTTTGAATTCTATCAAGATAAAACCTAACGGTACTCCCATCCAAATTGAGGGCCGAAACCTATCTGATGTTGTCACTGCCATAACCAAATATTTTGTTAGCAATGCCAATACTGTCCTTGAAAGAGGAAGGACACTCCTCATCAATCTAAGATGTCCCACTCTCACTCATTTCAGATGGTATAAAGATGTCTTCCTAACCAAGATCTACCAAAGGAGCGATGCCCAACAAGACTTTTGCAAAGAACGCTTTATAACAGGACTTCCTAATCTCTTTAGTGAATGTGTTAGGACTCGAATCAGGAATAAGCACAATGGTACTTTACTTTTTTCTCTTTCTACTTTAGGAGATTAATTAGCAAAATTTGTGCTGAAGGCTTAGTCTTATGCAATGATATCAAACTTAAGAACCAACTTAAGAAGGAGCATAAGTCTGGAAAAAAGAACTTGGACAGTTCTGTTATCAATTTGGTTACGATGACCTCTCTGTTCCTAATTTTGGGACAAAAGATAAATCCTCCAAATCTGGAAAACCTTTCAGAAAATCTAGATACTCTAAGAATTACAAGAATGATGAACCTTCAAAATCTTTTTTAAAATTTATAAAGCAAAAATATCCAAAAAAATTCTCCAAATCCAAAATTATCTGCCACAAATGTGGTAAACCAGGACATTATGCAAATAAATGTTACACCAAAAAGAAAATCAATGTACTGGTTATTGATGAAGGCCTCGAAAAACAATTGGATGCCATCCTCCTTAATTCTTCAGATTCAGATGTTGATTCAACCAATAATTTAAACAACATCGATAATGATATCGAAAGTTCCAGAAGTTCTTCCAATCAGGACCCAAATTCTAATCAAGAAGCTGAATGTCATGATTGCGATAGTAAAATTGATTACTATAAAGCAATCCTTGAAATGAATAGATTAAGTATTAACGTTATCACTTCTGAAGAATCCATAATCCTTGATCTTTTTGAGAAGATTGATGATCCTGAAAAGAAAAAACAGGTGATATTTAAATACATTCATGGTGCTCAAAAGACTTCTGCACCCAGCACATCAAAATAATTACCTACGATAGGTAACACTTTTAATTTTTCTACTGCTATGAACATATTACAATCGGTAGAACAAAAAAGCCCTACCATTCAAGATCTCCAAAGTGAGATCCTTACCCTCAAAAGTGATATGAAGAATCTTGCTCATCGTATTTCTCTTCTTGAACTTCGCAATACTGAAGAAGTCTTTAGTGAAGAAGAGGAATATCTTAAGCCAGGATCTAATATTGAAACCAATATCAAGACCAAGTCTCCAAATCAGTCTCTTGTAATCTTTTGAGAGTTTTAGTTAGAGTGTGCTTCCATTCAAGTGTGTCTGTGCTTCCGTATAACCGTGCTATATGCATGTTCTGTAAGTGTTAATGTACTCTTGTATGTTACTTTGCATAATAATAAGATTTTAGTTATTTGCAGTTTAATTCTTGTGTTTTTATCTTCTTTATTCAGCTTATGATATTTACCTGGGTCTCTTTATATATATATATATATATATATATATATATATATATATATATATATATATATATATATATATATATGTGTGTGTGCCAACACTAGTAAGTTGCCAACTCTTGTTAATTTTCTTTTTAAGCCCTCAACTTCTAAGTACTTCATTCAAAACACTTCAACTTCTCAAAAAACTAAAATTGACCACTTTCAAATTTAGAATATGACATTCCTAACCAAAGGAGGATTTGGCCATATAAACTGGTATTAGAGCCTAATTAAAGGTGAGATCCAACAGAAAAACTCATGAAAATTCCTTGTTAATTAACTCATATGACATGAATTATGCCCTTGGACCATGGAGTTGGAAAAACTGATATAATTAGATTGAAATAATGGATGTATCTCATAAAACTCTATATATCTGTAAAAATCTAAATAAGATAACATCTCAAATATTAACAGAATTATACAATTCAGATATAGGGTTACGAAGTGAAAACCACATCCTAACTCAAATAACTTCTTATCAAACTTTAGAAGCTATGACACTACCAATATTTATTACAGTAACGAAACTTCATATGTATTTGAAAATGTTATAGCATACAATGGTAATAAAACTGAAAGAAAACCTCTTTTGAATGGCTCATAAGACACCAAGGACCTCGTACAGAGAATGAGGGTAAGAGAAATAGAAACAAATAATAAATGACTACTTAAATAAAGTAGAAAAAGATAGATCATCGAAAAAATCAATGATGAATGAAATAGATCCAACTGTTCTAAAAGAACAACAATGTGAACAAGAAGAAAAAGAGCCATATCAAAAGTAAATAAAGCATTTTCTGATTTGAATATATGGAGTGGAGAAACTGATCCAAATTATGTAGGAGCATGAAATTCAGAATTAAATTTAGAAAAAAAAATCTAAATTTAATAATGCCCCTATAAAGATAAATTTAAATCAAAGAATTGTTCCCAAGAATGGAAGAAATGAGCCTGTAAACCAATACGACATATATCTTGATATCGGTTGTCTTTCAAATACTGAAGAAATAATCGACAATTGGGCACAAGCCTTTTAATTGCCATAATATGTGGTAATTTAACATAAATGCATGCTACAAAACATTTTATTCGAGTAACTCTACAAGGAAACGCAGCTATATTCTGAAATAGCATAGCAGATAACAAAATGATAATTAAAGCTCAAAGCAAGCTTACCATTTTCGAAGAATGCATTTTTTTACTTTATGCAGATAACCTCAAACAAGAGTTAAGCGGAATATATATAAATAATATAGGTATCCAAGAAAAAATTGCCTTCATAAAGTTGGCAAGACTATAAATATGTGATATGTGCCATTTTAAAAATTATGATTATAAATTTAAAAAATATGTTTACAAGTTAGAACTCAGAGACAACCTCCATTAGAAAAAGAAATTTCTTGTCAAACCCCCTAAATCGTGAGACAAGTTAGTGGAATTTTTTTTTTTGTTAAACCCCTAAATGACGGAATGCTTTGCGACTCCTTAGGAGAAAGACTAGCAATTGTTAAAGAAATTCTAAAGAAATATTGTACTGAAAGACATGCAATAGCAACAACCAAAGATAGCTATAAAATTCCAAACAGGGATATACCGATAAACAAAATCTAGCTAACTAACTTTTTCTCAAAGTTTGATTTAAAAAGCAGTTATTGGCAAATTAAAATAGAAGAATCATCAATTCCATGTACCGCCTTTAGAACACCACAAAGACACCATGAGTGGATGATATTACTTTTAGAATAAAAAAATGTTCCAACTTTTTTCGAAAGAAAGAAGGATAACATTTTTAGAAAACACAGAGATTAATATGTCGTGTACATAGATGATATATTAATATTCTCAAAAATCAGAGAAAAACATAGCAATCATCTAAAAAATATAGTACAAAAATTCATTGATCATGGATTAGTACTATCATAAAAGAAATTTAAATGGAACATACCACCATTAACTTTCTAGAATTGAAAATAGAAGACAGTAGAAAAGTTATTCTTCGAGATCACATAGCTGAAAAAACAAAACTATTCTCAGAACAAATCAATGATGAAAAATAACTTCAAAGATTTATCGAATTGTTAAATTACACGAGAAAATTCATCACGAATTTATCAAACCTAACAAAAGCCTTAAATAAAAAGCTTAGAAAAAGAAAGTGGATATGGGAAGAAAAAGATACCTAAAATATTATTTGGTTAAAAGGTCATGTTAAAATCTTGTCAAAACTAGCTTGCCAAGCAAGGAGATAAACTTGTTCTAGAAATCCATGCTTCTGAAAATTGCTAGGGTGTAGTGTTAAAAGCAATACCCATTAATCAAACTGAAGAACAATTATGTGGATATTAGAGTGGAACCTTAAAAAATACAGAAACTCAATATCATATAAACAAAAAAGAGTTTTTAACTGTAAAATGTAGCATAAATTTTTCTACATATTTATAGTTTCAGAGCACTTTCTTATCAAAACAGATAATATGTGTTTTAAAGCTTTTCTTAAGAGAGACTTAAGAGATGTTAGTAAAAAAGACTTTATCGATGGCAATAATAGTTCAGCTATTATACTTTTGATGTAGAATACATTTCATCAGCCAACAATGCACTTACAGATTGCCTAACCAGAGATTTGTGCTTTATGATATAGGAAGTTGTAACCTCCAAAAAAACTACTCAAAAGGCTTTAAAAGAAAGTTATGAAGCATGAGATCGTGAATGATCTATTGAGAGAATCATTAGGAAAATTCGACTACTACGTCATTTACCCTAAAAAGAAAGAGGACAGTTCTTTGTTATTTACAAATCCTCCCCCAGTAGCTGAAGAAGATGGTTGGAACTACCAACTCGAAAGTCCTAAAACAGGACAATACAAAACTAAGGATTCAAAACCAATGCATAAGTTTTGGAATAAAGAGAGCAGGACTAAGATCTCGACAGCAAGGCGCACCAAACAAATGAGCAAGAAAATAAATAATTACTATCTTAACAATAAGGATTTACAAAGAAAAGTAGCAACTGATGAAGATGAAAAATCCTCAAAATAGAATGTTACTATAACACAAGCCAGTGATAATGAAACAAAACTATTATATGATCCAGGCTTATGTACAGAGAGCAAACATCTCTTTAAAAATGTTTGTTACTACCTAAAAGAGTTACGAAGAACCCTCAGCCAATTAACTGATTATGTTAAGATCTTAGAAAAAAAAGGGCTTAATATAAACGATTAAGAAAGAATTATAGTCCTACAAGAAAAAGAAGAAAGAATCCGATTGTTAGAAGAACTAGAATCATTGGTCCCAACTTATATCGTTACCAAAATAAAAGAACTAGCCAAGAAAAAAAATAAAACACACACACATACATACATATGGGACGTGATCCCTTGTCCTCGCTGCCAACTTAAATAAGTTGTCAGCACGATCTGTCCTTCCATCCATGGTGGACAGACAAACCACATCTAATTTTTCTTAAAAAAAAACTTCACTATCCACTACATTATGTATTGGACAGTGATTTTGTCAAAAATGCTTCAAAGGTATTTAATGAGCCAGAGGGTGTTTAATGAGTCGAAGGGATTTGCAGGTACACGGAAGGAGGGGGGAGGGGGCCATATTGTAAAGTTCAGCGCCCGCTACATCATATGATGGACGGCAAAGTTTACCTCCGTCTCCTCTACTACTCGATCGCAACACACTCAGGCTCATCCCTTACAGATACACAATTACCTCATCCTTTGTAATTGTTCTTCAGCACACGCACTGCACGCGCGCGCGCGCGCACACACACACACACACATAACCCCTTCCCTCATAGATCCATCACCACGACCTCATCCTTATCCTCTGTGAATTGATCCCCCCACCCACCCACCCACCCACCCACCCACACACACACGCATGCACAACCTCTCTCCCTCACTAATGCATCTCCAAAACCACCACCTCCTCCTCCTCTGTAATTGATCTTCAACATACACACGTAGCCCCCTCCATCACTCATCTGCTCCACCACCTCATCCTCCTATACTGTGAATCAATTTCCAACACACACACACACACACACACACTCCACCACCTCCTTCCTCACTGATCCACCTCTACCACTCCACCACCTCCTCCTTTATGAATTGATCTTAAACACACACACATGCACACACGCTGCACCACCCCAATCGGACCATCACTGTCAATATCTATCAATCCACCACCACTGCATCACCAGAGCCGATCTACCGTTACACCACAAATTGTATCCATCGATCCACCACCACCACAAGTGGGAGTATAAGATGGTAGAGGTGATGGCTAATCAGTGATGCAGTAATGAGTGGTCTATGATTTTGATTGGTGGTGGGTCATTTATGGTGGTGATGGTAATAAGTGGTTATGATGGTGGCAGTGTCGGTGGGGTGGCTGGTCAATGTTAGAGGAGGTGGTGAATATGGTATGTGATAATGGTGGGTGGATGGTGGTTTGTGATGGTGAAGATTTAGGCAATGAGTGGTCCTTAATTGTGGCAATGTTGATGATGATAGGGTGTGTGTGTGTGTTGGGGATCGATTCACAAAAGGAACGAAGGAGGCAGAAAGTGGTGGTGGTTGAAGTGGAGGATCATTGAGAGAAAGGGATTCTGTGTGTTGCTGTTGTGTGTGAGGGGGAGTGTGCGAGAAATGAAGGGAAGAAAAAGACGCGAAGAAAATGAAAATTGATAAACATATGGGTTGGATAGAGTTGATCCTGAAAAAAGTCGCGTCCATTTTATTACGATCATGAGATGTTAGGTTTAATTAAGTACAAGGCACAAAATAATCATTGAACTATGACCCATTTTTCATGAAAGTCACTCAACTTTAATTTGTGCCATCTTAGTCACTGGACTCACAAATATGTTCAATTAGGCCATTCTGTTAGCTGTCGTTATTCCCATAAAGTGAGCAGGTGGCTCGAACAAGGGGTTTCAAAGCAGGGACAAAATCATCTCTCCTTAAAATTTGTTTATATTCTTCTCATACGGCCTTTCTTTTTTCTTTTTTTACGTAAAATTTTCTCTTTCTACCACCATCTGTTGACCCAAACCTTTGCTACCTTGGAACCACCATCCAACCACCATCAACCAGCCACCGCAATCAAATTTACAGAAATTAATCTACAAAACAGTTATCGTAGAACAATCAGGTAATTGATATGAAAAGAAAAGTTGAAAAAATAGATCCCTTATCTTTCTTCAGAACTCGGTGGCGGTAGACGATGGCGGCATGGTGGCAGGATCAACAAGAAACGGTGGTAGCCTCGGCAAGGGTTGCTAGCGGAGACGACATTAGTGAGGAAGGTGGCAGCATCAGTAAAAATGGAAGATATGTTGGTGGTAGATTTGTGCGTTTATGTGTGCTTGAGAGAGAATAGCCATCACCCTTGGTCCCTCTCTTCCCCCTCCTTCCTCTCTCGCTCTCCTCCCCCAAGACCGCTACCATCAAGCCCGTCCATCACCCTCGGCTAGTGCCGACTCCTCTCTCTCTCTCGCTCTCTCCCCACAGCCTCCTTCTTCTTCCTCTCGCATTATCAACGAGCCCATCACCCAAGCCCATATCGACGACCGCCACGATGCTCGCACCGGCGTCCAAGATGCCTTTCCCTTGTTATGGATCTTGCGCCGCTAACTGAGGAATGGTGGTGGTGAAATGAAAAAACGCAGAAGGAAAGGGAAGAGAAATATCTAACAGTCATGAATATTGGGAAAGATGGGGGAGGGAGAGGGGGAGAGAAGAGAGAGAGAGAGAGATAATTTTTTAGGTAAAATGACCAATTTACCCCCAACTTGATGGCTCATGTGCACAGCACGTGATCATTTAATGGGGAGAATCTAATCTCGGCGATGGAATGTCCAGATTGAAAACATTTGTGAATACATTGGCCAAAATGACACAAATTAAAGTTGAGTGTCTTTCGTGAAAAAATGGATCATAATTCAGTGACCATTGTGCCTTTTACTCTTTAGGAACAACTATTTCAAAATTGAAAATCTCAACATTTTTAAATGCCATAATTAAACGGTTAGAATTTTAGCTGTCAAATATTACAAATCTTAAAAGACTATGTGCAATCTAATCTATTATCATAATATATGATCGCACATACTAAGACAACAACGGAAGTGGGCTTGTAAAAACTCAAAAAAGAAAATGAAAACCTTTTAATCCTTGAGAAATCATCCGTAGAGACCTCATGTCACCTTTTAGTAACGCCAACATCTTTACGCCACACTTGTTGAAAAAAAATGGCAGTGCGGAGAATAATTGAGTGAAATATGCCTGAGTCAAATGTGTTGCACTCTTTTCTTAAGACAGTATTTGCTCCCTTATAATCTGCGTAGGGTAGAAGCAAATCTGTCTCCCAAGATAAAACAGGCGAAACTCTGTTGACCACTGCAGATTGCAATCAACAGACAGAAATTTGAGAGAGAGAGAGCAAGAGAGAATTCGGAGTGAACAAATGATCTGACCATCAGCCCTATTTATAGGCACCAAAGGGTGCCTAGAACAGGTGCAAACAGTTGTGACAGTTAAGTGATTCTGCAGATGTCACTTAACAGTCACAATCTGTAGACATACTGAACAGTTGTAATATTTGAACTAAAAGGCACTTTAGACAGGTGCCATTTCGAATTTAAACAGATCTAAAATCTGTTTAATTTCGTGAACAGTTACACTGTTTCAGTCCAAATTACAACTCACAGGATGAATTTGTCGCAAAAAGTTAAGTTGGGCTCGGGGCGAGGGCTCCTAGCGACGATGCGCACGTGCGAAGTGCAAAGTGCGCCTAAAAGCGTCAATAGCGCCTTTACGCCGCCGCCGCCGCCCGCGGGCGCGTGTGCCGTGCACCGCACATGTACGAGTGCATGGCCATGCATACCATGTGTTTCTAGAACAATATGATATGTCACATAGCCATTTAAATACCCTTAACTTTTTCATTTTTCAAGCCATGTGGAAACCCACTTCATGATTAGTTTCAACCTTATTAAATATCAATGTTTGAGAGTTAATATCTCTCAAACCAATCAATCAATTTGATTGATTCCTTTTGCAACTTATTTCTTGTAGTACAAACATTAATAAGGTAAGAATCAATAATGGAAAATTCCCAACAACACTTTCCGGTAATCTTACAACTGACGAACGCTTGGATGCAACGTGTTCCAGAGAAGGAATCGAGGGATCTCTTGCACCACCGAATTGTGTGCAATTCCTTCCTATCCGTATTCGTATTGGTGTGTGGTGTTTATAACTACTTTATCCTTTTCTTGAAGAGGATATAAAGTTCTCTCTAATTTGGTACCTCAACACTGTTGATGGCCATGATAGTGATCATACGATTTGATACTTGTGGGCCGTTCGGTAAAAGGACTTTGTCAGTTTGTCGTCATCGACTTTATACAGAAAAAGGAAAGGGGGAGAGTAATGGTCTTCCTTAGGCTTCACTTGACCATTATTCTACTGCAAGCATATTACTTTTGCAGAGCACTCACTCACTCACTCCATAAGACATGTTCAAGTGAGACTCACAAGCTTATAGATCTTAAGCCAGCCAATTCTAGAGTTGAGGGTGAGGCAAGCTCTCCCCATGCCAAGGAACTTGCTATACAGGTACCTTTCTCTGTCATTGCTATTTTTGATTTTTTTCGCACTTTGCTTTCTTGAAATATGTTTGGCAATGTTTAGCATGTTCGACTCTGGGAGTTGAAGGCTTTGGCACTCGTACTACATAAAATATTACAGATGTCGTAAAGCAACGCAAGGGAATATTTTCACTGCTTTGATGTTAGTCTACCCTCTCATACGTTGAAACGAAGCTACCCTTAGTAGGCATATCTTCGATCGGATCTGTAGCGATTACTCCCTCTCTCCGTGTCTCTGGTTGTGTGCTGTTTTTGCAAAATCAAATATGTCCGTTCACTCCACTCCATTGCCGGAGCTGATGACGGATGCTTGTCTGAATGTTTTGGTAGTATGAGGCTGGGTACTAGAACTCCTAAAGTGATGGTTTCTTGGGAAGTTTCAATTGATGTGAGATGGTGGTGGCGATGCAGCTGAAATTACTTTAGGCTTCTCGCGATGCCGGTCTGGTCGTGAAGCTTGATTTGGTCGACCAAGTTAGCAAGAAGAACACATAAGAGTGAGCTGGTGAAACTGCTATAGGCCATGTGTTTATGATCTATGGCAAGAGAGGAGTCCAGGCATGAATTCGAGTTACCTTAGTCTTAAAACTCGAGGATAGAGAGATTTTCTAATTAGGAAAGAGGGTCATAAGTTCTAACGATTGCTCCGTCTTAGCATATTAGAAGGTGAAACTGACTACAATAGGTTGGTGTGGAACATGTGCAACCCCATTATGCTGGTTGTTGGTTCTGCATTAGAGAATACATGACTACTGCCACCTTATGGCTATAGGAAGGTGGGAACTTCTTTTTGGTAGCAAAAGAAGAAAGTCATTAATCATGAGAGAAAAAGGTGTAGTACAAGCACTGAAGCTCCATGTGGAAGTGACTAGCTCCAGTGAACAGTTTGGCTTAAAATGCCAAAATCCAAAGGAAACCAAAGACTGCAAGTGACACGAAGAAACATACACACGGCATTCCCAAGTTTATCCAAAACTACCCACGGCTAGGGATGGCAATCCAACCCGCAACCGGCGGATCCCCGCCCCGCCCCGGTCTGATAGGAGCGGGTCATTTTGACTTTGACCGGATCACGGGGCGGGTATGGTTTTTTTTAAAAAAATCCGCAACGGGTTAGGGTCGGGTGTGGTATTTCATCTGGCCCGCCCCGCGACCCGCACCCGCCCCGCTATTTTAACCATTAGCTTGATTTAATCCTAGCCGTCTATCCTTACCTATATATACATCATATAAACCCTAAAAGTTCCACCTTCTCTCACTCAGTCCCTCACTCCCTCTGCCGACTGCCAAAACCATTTTCATTTCATGTCCCTTAGTTCACCACTTCACCTCTCCCCGTTTCAAGACTTCCACTCTCTGCCTCATTCCCAGTCACACCGTCGGCCGCCAGCTTCTTCCCGCTCTCTTTGCGAATCTGCCGATTTATCCCGCCGGCCGTCGCTGCCTCCTCCTCCTCTCCCTCTCCCCCGCACAGATCCTTGTTAGAATGTAGTTAACCTGCCGATTCCACCGATGAGCGAATCAGCCTTAATTAGTGCTTTGTTAGTGGCGTCTCACAGGCAATATCGGGGACGACTTAAGACGTTGGACTAGGGTTTGCATTTTCGCTTTTTTATGGGCTATAGTTGCTGTTTGAGATGGGAGGCATGTGAAGTACCTGTGGGTGTAGGGACGGCGTCGCGTTGCGTGGCTTGCCGCTCCTGTGCTTCGCGTGAACGGGAATTAAGAAGAAGTGACCGGAATTAGGGCTAGAGAAAGGATTAGGGTCAGGGTGGCGTGGTAAATGGATGGTGCATTGCGAAGGGTTTTGGTCTTTGGATGAGAGAAATTCTCACAATTCGAAGAACTGTGGGTGGCTTCAAGTGAATTGCAGGGGCGGGTTGGGGCGGGGCGGGTGCGGGTTTTCTGCATTTGCTTAGGATCGGTTTTGGTATTCCACTTAGATGACCCGGTGCCAGGGCGGGGCAAGGTTCTAGGGCTACCGGGGCGGGTTCGGATTTTATAAGATCCACATCCGACCCGCCCTATTGCCATCCGGCGGCTACCAAATAATTTTATTACACTCTGCCATCACGTTTTTATTTTTAAGTTCACAGAGTTAACAGAAATGAACAGACCTTAATACCTTTCTAATGAAAGTACCTTTCCAAATACCCGCAGATTCACCAACCTTTTTACTTTGAAATCAAATCTAAGATCTGAAATAAGAGCCACCAAAATCAAATCCAAACAATGTTGACCTGAAATCATGAACCAGATGCTTCAGACCATATGACGGGTAAGCGTGATGGTCGAGTTAGTTAGTTCTCATAGGAGATCTGCGTCTCCGGTGAGTTTCCTAGTTCCAGTTTTTCATTCGTCGATCTGACAGGAAAGATAGAAACAGGGGAGTTGGAGAAGAAATCTATTGTCAACGAGAGTAGAAACCAGAATCCTGGGACACGTAGCAAAAGTAGTTCGTCATCCTTTTCTATGAGGTTCAGCCGATGATCCTTTGTTGCCGTCGTTGCCGAAGGGAGATGGCGGCGGCGGTGGAAGACAGATAAAGATATCGAGAAATAGAGAAGAGGGGAGAGAGAGAGAGAGAGAGAGCAGAAGGGAAAAAAGGGAGAGGAAAAAGGGAAAAGAGACAGAAATATCTGTGCGCGATGTGTATCTGCGACAATGTGTTTGTGTGTTGACAGGGGTGTGTGTAATGACCGTGTTAGTGTGCGCGGCGCGTGTGCTCCACCCCGGCGACGTGGGGTGGGGTGTTCAAAGTGGGTAACGGTGTGGTGGTGTCAGATCTGGCGGCGGTGCAATAGAGGCGGGTAACAGCACGATGGTGCACATGTCAAATCTGTTTGTGGCAGTGTAGCGGAGATTGGTTGCAACGGTGGTGGAAGTTGGTTGCGACGGTGATATCAAGTATTAAGTGGGCACAATGTGTGTTAGAGATAGAGAGAGAGAGAGAGAGAGGCATTGGCAGTGGCGTTTGGAGGGGGGGGTGAAATCGTGTTTGGAGAGGGGGGTGACAGTCGTGCCGTGGTGGTTCACTGGCATCGCCGGTGGTGATCGAAGAAGAGAAGACATCTTAAAAGGCAATTTCAGTATGGTGCCCTAACTTTTATTCATAAATACTTAACAAAATGGAGTTTTCTTGTAAACATACTACAAACAGCAGGGAGTAATAGTTAGTAAGCGCCGTGTCTAGTTTTGGGTAAGTCTCGAGAGTACCGTGTGTACTTTATCTAAGAAACAAAAGCAAGCGAACTTGAAAGCTCCTTAGAACACGAAACTTGCAAATCCTCAAGTACAAAGCTAAATCAAATCTTGAGCCTGCAACAAAAGCAAACGTGAACCTGCCGAATATACACATTGGTACAAAAACGATGAAACGTCCCAACTTGGCTCCTCGATGACCAACACACACCTGTTGGCCATCTCCTATCAGATAAAGGTACCACCCAGTTGAGCCATGACCTCGGCCTGTTCAAAGTGCGTGAATCAAGACTTAATGAAGTCAGTAACCTATAAACTGCCATGATATGTACGTTTTTTTCAGGAACCTAATTAAGAAGTTGAAACGAGAAAAAGTGCAACTACGTAATCATGAATATATGTTTCCCGTCGGGAACTTTCTTCACTGTCAATTTCGGATACTACCATCCCCGACTTTGATCTATCTATGCATTATTTTGTCTAATACCAAAAAAGAGACAATCTATAGACCATTTCGTCCAGTATCATCCGTTAGAACACAATAGTGAGGGAAAAAAATTTGGCTGCTACTCGGGTTGGAAGAATCTTTCTCTTATCCCCTATATAGCGACAATTAATATTCTCTAAATGTTTTTAGTGGCTTTTATTTAGTGACGCTAAAAAAATGCTGCTAATGATTGTCGTTAATAGTGTTAGAAGAAAAGCCACTAAAAATATTTAACGACTGTTAATTATCACTATATATGGGATTTGATGAAGATTCCTACAACCCGAGTAGGAGCCAAAGTTTGTTCTGAGTGAGGCTGCTACAAAGACGGAGGTAGTGGATTAAGGGTGAAGTTTCAGTTGGCTAAAAACAATTTCTGGACCCTTTGTGGGTATCGTATTAAGGACCCTAGAGAGAATCGGACCATGCTGGTTGAGACATTACCTTATAAGCTACACAATTGAACTGCATGCTAGTTTTTTTTTAACCGAGCAATTTACTATGAATTTAACCGTTTGCTATAATCTCGATCATTGATGATTTTTGTGACTATAAAGAGCGCCGAATTCGGCTTTAACCATCGATGTATAAAATTATTTTTCTTATATTTTCTTATTTTGTAAAACCTTGATGAATTACTTCTAATTTTAGTGTCTTTTATTTTTCATAGTTTATGTAAACTTAAACATTCTTCATTCTTTTATGTTAACCATTATTTTTTTTTCATGTCTTCTTGGCCTCTTTCTCGATTAGACTTTTTGAATCCGTCCTTGTGCAGAGGTGAAGAGAAGTGATTCCAATGGCAGAGCTCTCTCGCAACAGAATGCAAGGAGTCAATATTGCAAACAACAACCACAATATCACGGATAAAGGAAGGGGGCAAAATATATTAATCGAAGATGAAGTGGTCTGCAGTGATTCCATAACTTTCGAGTGGATCAGTGCCATTAAAGGAAATAAACCAAGCAGAAGTCATGCTGAGCACCGTCGAATACAGAAAGTGCCCTTGCTTCTGCGGAAAGATGAGCACAAGACGCATGAATATGATCCCCTTGTGGTTTCCTTCGGTCCTTACCACCACGGGAAAAAAGAGCTCCAATTAGCAGAAAAGATCAAGCCTGCTATTCTTCGAATATATGTCTCAGGTTGCGGCGACAAGACCTATAATGATCTGTACAACAAGGTTTTGGAGGTTAATCATGTTGCCAGAAACTGCTATGTTGAAGGCGCAACAGAAGCGTACACAGACAACGAATTCGCTGAGATGATGCTACTCGATGGTTGCTTTCTTGTAAGCATTTTTGAGTGCATAGCACTTCCGGCAGGGAAGGAACAACTGATGGCACTGTATGAGCATCTAGGTGTGCTGGCAACGATGAAGCTCGTCCGTGACATGTTTCTGCTAGAGAACCAACTCCCTTATAAAGTTCTAGATGTCTTGATGAGGTTAAAATATGAGGATGTTGGGGAAGATATTATTTGCAAATTCTTCAATCTTTTGAATTCCGGGAAAATGTCCCGGTCTAAGCGGAAAGAAAAGGAGGAGCCTTTGCATATTCTCGAGATGTATAGGACATTTTTCCTCTCCAAAGTTGGGAAACCAGCCAACAGCAAAACCCCAGAGTATAATCCTACAGTCATTACTTCAACCGGATTTCAAGATATTAATGAGCACAATTACATGAAAAAGATTAGCTCATTTCCTTCGGCCACCGAGCTCAAAGCAAAGGGTATATACTTTAAGCGTAGCAACACCATCAGGTTTGAATCATTCTGCCTATATGGAATGCTTGAGCTTCCTTCCAGAATCATTACATCCTCCAGTAAAACGATTTTCAAGAACATGATTGCCTACGAAATGTGTCCCCATAACCCAAATGACTTCAGGATTACGTCTTATATCAGCCTAATGAAATCACTCGTCGACACACCCGCGGATGTGAAAGCGCTAAGGTCAGCGGGTATCTTAATGAACAGCCTCGGGAGTGGTGAAGAGGTCGTTAAGATGTATGATGAGATAGGCACTCCGGTCGTGAACAGTTACATTTTCAACGAGGTCAGGGAAAGAATTCAAGAACATTGCAATAGCAAGGCCAAGACATCGCTTGCTGAACTGACTTCAGAATACTTTAGCAGCCCCTGGACTACTATTGCTTTACTTGCCACAAGTTGTCTCCTTTTCTTATCGTTGCTTCAGACATACTTCGCCATGTCTCCTCCTCCGGACAAGTGCATGGAAACTATTTGCAGCTATCTCAAAAAAAATGTGCGCCAAAGGTTTCATGGCTAAGTAAGAGTTTCCTAGATATTGCGTCTATAACTCCTCTATAATTTTCAGGTCTAAATTTCCTAACTTGCTTTGATCTAATTATCAGCTCTATTGTAACTTGGGCTTTCAATAAAGATCATTAAAAACCAAAATTTTCTGAGGTGTTAATGTGTTCTGAATGCTCTGTATGACCTTTTTCTTGTATGCTTGATTAGCTTCAATTTCTACTAACATATTTCTTATTCGTGAAGTCCACATTCTTACCAGATGGCCTATTCCGCAGTGCAATTGCAAACAAATCTTTTGTTAAACTGACTCATTTGTTTTTTATCCTGAGAGAGAACAACAGATTGATGATTATAAGTGACCACTATTCCAAGATCTGTATCTATCACCCAAAAATAAGTCTAGCTACAGTTTAGCATTTTCTTAGACTCCCACGGGATTACCGGAGATGGGAGGGACTCACTCGCTAGTTACTGAGTGAGCTTAATGTCTTCCTGTTGGAAAATAAACTTGATTTACCTCTTTAGGGTATTGATTAATGGTATGACATGTTAGTGGGTCATTAGTTGTATGTTAGCGGTGCCTGACTTACAAATGCATTAGTGATATGTACTTAGTGCAAGTAGTGGACTAATATGTTAATGAAGTAGTAAGTTAGTGGCAGCTTGATTACATGTCTAGAAGTTACTTAGAATCACTATAAACAAATATAAGATGACGCAAGTGTAAGAAGAGGAAGTATGAGATAAAATTTTAAGGTATCTTATGTGTTCTCTTCGAGTCTTCCTCATATTTGTTTGAGTGATCTTTTGTATCCAAGACTTCCTTCGCCTACTATTGGACTACGACTTGACTGAATCGGGTTAAGACTGGATTAGTTTGAATGAAGCTGTAGCTCTTGCCCTGGCCGTACTAAGCTTCTAAGCCACTTTTAAAACAAGAGTTCTAATAAAAGGCATGGGTTGGGGTTAGCGTAAGTTCCTTGCTATTGCTAATTCGTCCGGACTGCCTAAAGCTGCTTCTAATTGAATGTGTAATTTCTCTATCGAGAATTTATTGCTAATACGGCATTTTCTGATCTCGGAAAGCACTTATAAAAGAGATAAACGAACGGAACGACCCGGTAGCTTTTCTCATGATCCTGCTCGCATCTCCTCTTTTGTATTTCCTAGCTATAGATGTACGTACTATGGATTGATCAATGGATGCCTCTTTTGTATATCTTTATATGGATCTGTGTGACCTACGAAAGAGCTATAACAAGACTGAGTAGCTTGAAAGAGTTTCTCTAAAATCAAGCCATGCAACTGCATGGTGTTCCAAATATGACAGAATCCACATAACCATCGTATTTCACAATAGTATTCCCTGTTGGTTAAATGCTAATCTCACCAGCCGAGAGAAATATCAAGCTTAACTTCCAAGGCTTGCATAAACCGGATTGAGGTTTCCATGCGCCACCTTATTATTTAAAGCGTCACCAATCGTCGTCCTCAGAGAGCATTAGCAGGCACCACAAACTCAACCACTTAGGTTCAAAAGGAAAGCAGAAATCGAGGTTGCTCAAATAGCGGCCTCAGCCGTATAGAACGAGAGCTAGGCCGAAGTTTGCACGTTCAAGAAGGTGAAATTCATGAAACAAAAAGTAGACAACGTTGAAGATTTGGAATCATGTACTAACACCTTGTTTGTAAATAGGGACGAATCTAGGATGTCATTTTGAGAGGGATCAAAAGTTGCATGTAAAAAGTTTTAATCACTAGTGTAATAAAATTTAGATGTGCTGCGAGCAATGTTTAATAAACTTGAAGCATTTGTAGCCTTCAATTTCATATGATGCACAGAAAAAATTGTATGGCTATATGCTTTATTACTAGTATCATTTATACATAGGTTAATAGTTTCAAGGCTAATCTAGGTATCGTAGAAGTGTTGCTTCTCATAGTTTTTCTCTTTCTTCATTTCTTTGCAATTTTGAGAAGAAAAAAGTCCAAACTTTATTTCCTTTTATTTTATCATAAAGACGCACAACCCAAAGAAATTGGAGGAATTGAGCATCTTTCCTTCCATTCCTCTCCTAAATAAACTCACGAACGGAGAGTAATAAACCCTCTAGAGCAGGAAAGAAGAATCTAACCAGAAGAATGTCTCTGCACCGTCATGGATGCATTACAGAGGATACCAGAAACCTAGTTCACTGCTATGACTCTTGTATGTTTTCGTTGGTTAGGCGTATTGACAATTGTGTAGCCCATGAATTAGCCAGAATCCTAGTTCACTGCTACGACTCATCATGAATAGACGCCGCTTCCTTGATAAAAAATAAAAAAAAAAGTTTTACACTTACAAACATCCTTGGAGCACCGGCGCTGAAGTAGCATTAACCTATCTTTGTCGTTGTTTTGCTCCAAACCATTAAAAGAGAAAAAAAGATATCAAGAAGAGAGAGAGGCCATATTTGTCCATGCTAATATTTATGTTTTGGCAATAAGGCTTCCGTTATCAGCCGTACTCTACGTGGGCTTAACTTGGGCTCAAGGCACCTCCTTCCTTTTTTTTTTTTGTTGTTGCAAAACTTAATATATTCAACAAGTTGTCAACAACTTTTGCTTAAATATTCAAGTAAGTTGTGCTTAACCTTTATATAGATTCAAAAGTTGTTTATCTTCCTGCTTTGAAAACATGTTAACATATAATAGCCTGTTGGAACCGATTATGGGATGGTCAAATCTTGTTAAAAGTTGAACTAATCAGGTTGTCAAACATTTGACAAGGATAAAAAACGGTTTAAATTAACTTTCATTAATACAGTGACTAGCTTTAAAGCATACTAAGAAAAATCCGGACAACCAATCACTGACCAATGTTAGTAAAATCATATGATGAGTCCAAATCGTCATTAATCCAATCACTAGAATGTCATATGAGAATAAATTAAGATAGGATCCGGCTTAATCCTACCCAAAATCATATTAAATGTGAAAAGTAATAATGTCATCTGTGATGTGGATTAGAAATCCTACAAAGATAATTTTCTTATAACCATGACCGACCATAGGAAACAAACGATTAAGGATTACACCATACATAAAAATAAAAAAAAATACGGGTTGACATAGCTGTAGGAAAAAAAAGTTCACTTTTTTTAGTAGAAATATAACGACGTAAAAAAGAAACCACCAAGATATAATGTATGGAAGCCAGTCACTGAATTAATGAACGCTATTAAGACCATGACATACTTTGCACTTCGATAAATTAAAGCTTTTTAGAACAACATGTAATATCATCCTTTTGATCAGCAAAAATACTAGAGTAAGCAAAAAGGAAATGAAGTTGCGAGAGAAGAATTTGCATGGAAAAACAAAGTAGAGAATCTAAGAAATGAACCAGGTTATCAACTCATCTTATTCATTTCTTCTCTATTCATTTGAAACAATTTTTAATTAAAAGGCAACACCAAAAAGAGAACCACAATTCCGTAGTCAGAAACAGTTTTTAACCCCATTTTTAGTTTCTAATAATAAACCAAGCTCACTTGCGAAAGTAATAGTTTTATGGTGATAAAGCATAATTTAGTTGATATATAGGTCAAAAAGGTTTACTCACATAGCAACCTAACTAAGTGACATACGGTGGCTTTTGATGGCACAAAGAAAACTGTGTGTGGCACTCGACTTGCCACTTGTAAGAAGAGTCCGCCAACAAATTTCAACAATTTATAGCAAACAGTGCATCAACATTGCATAAAACAGTACATAAGGAGTAAATTTCAACACAAGGGCAAAACGATCTCAAATATTCTCATTACTTTAATAGCATCATTACAACTTACAAAAGGCTTTGTTTGCATCTACAATGTGTAATCTAATTAGACAGGCAAGCTAAAACAAAGTAAAGGACTCTCGGGTATGGGTGTCTGGTGCAAAGCTACATGACCTCCCATATAGTACCATAAGGAGGAAAAAACAAAGTGACAGTAGTAGACGTTCATATGTGCAAGGAGTCATAGTGCCCCTTTTTAGAGAAATACAACTCGGAATGACTTGAAATTTTACAGGAAAACTTAAATATATACAAGGGTGATCTCCACCAAAATTGAGCAAAAATGCACGCCTAGATCTTCAAATCTTCAAATCTTCACGGTTGGCTTATGGCGTGCACGGGCACTGCAGTTGGGCGTGCGGCGCTGTGCTTGAAGGGCACAGGAGTGCTGTGCTAGATGGGCACAGGGGCACTGTGCTTGTCATGGTGGGTGCCAAGAGGCAGCCGGTGACGTTGTCCCCCACTAGAGCTGTTGACGCCCTCGTCAACTTCTGCATGTGGTAGGCTTCAATCTTGTCGTTGTATGATAAATCCGCTGCTCGTTCCCAGGTGTTCTCTTCTTCTTTATAACCCTGCCACTTGACCAGGTACTCCTGATGACGCTTGCAGGATGCTGTATCACTCTATCATTCAAAATAGATTCGGCAACTCGCTTTCTTGATGGTTTGGGTTTGAGTCCTGGTCTCTTGATTTCTCCCCTTAAAGGGTCTACAGCGTCTTCATAAAATGGTTTCAACATGCTGACGTGAAAGACGAGATGGAGCTGGCGGCTCCACCATTATGGCGGGGCGACTTTGTAAGCCATCTTGCCAATCTTCTTTACTATCGTCAAAGGTCCCTCATATTTCTGTAGAAGGCGGGAGTCTCTTCCCCTTAAGAATTTACGGTCTTGTGGCAATAGCTTAACCATAACTTTGTCGCCCACGTTGAACTCTTGGGATCTTTTATTCTTGTCAGCGTGTTTCTTCATTCTTCTGGCTGCTTTTTTTAAGATAGGAATGAGCTAGATCAATATTCTGCTTCCATTCTTCACTGAAGCTTACAGCCCTTTGAGACTTTCCTATGTTGGGGACGTTCACTGAATGAGGTAACAACAGCTGCTGAACATTCACAATCTGGAAAGCACTCTTCCCTGTAAAAGAGGTTTTTTGTGATTTGAAGCATAGTTGGGCAACATCTAGTAGCTTTACCCAAATTTTCTGTGTTGCATTAATGAAATGTCCGAGCTACTATTCTAGCATGGAATTGAACCGCTCCATCTGACCATCTAATTCTGGGTGATAGCTTGAACTCATCGAAAGTTGGGATCCAAATAACTTGAAGAGTTCAATCCAAAAGTTCCAAGTAAAGCGGGAGTCCCAGTCACTGACAATGTCTTGAGGCATACCCCAACCCAATACTTCACCACATATTTGAAGAATATAAGCTGTCTCTTCAGCCGAGCAATACTTTGGTGCGGCAATAAAGCTTGCATACTTGCTAAACCGATCCACAACAAGAATTGTGCCTAAGTCTTCAACCTTTGGAAAACTAGTGATGAAGTCCAGTGATACACTTTTCGGGAACTGGCAACGGTTGAAGTAACCCTGCTTTCTTTTTACGCTCCACCTTGTCATGTTGACAAGGTGGAGCATGTCTTCAAATATTCCTGCATTTGGGGCCAGTAGTAACCCTATTGAACGAGAGCCAATGTCATCTCCCCTCTGGCATGGCCTGCCTAAAGGGTGTCATGGCATTCTCGAATCAAGGTTCTTTTCAAATCATCAACTTGAGGGACGTACACACTTCTTCCTTTGGTAATCAGCAAACCTTCTTCTTGCCAAAACTGTCGGGTCCTTGGTGAGGGCCTTCTTGATCTTCTTTCCAATGTTGATAGAAACTCGGCTGTCTGACCGAACAATAGCATTCATGGCTACCAAAGCCAAATGATCTAGTTCGGTTCTTCTGTTGAGTGCGTCTGCTACGCTGTTGGTTGAGCCTGCCTTATACTCGAGTATAAAGTTAAACTCTGCCATCTGGCCTGTTTGGAGGTGAGCTTGGATTGACTTAAAAAGTGGCTCACTGCAGTGTTGTCTGTCCACACTACGAAGCTAGAGCCGAGCAGGTAGTGTCTCCAAACTCTGAGACAATGGACTGTGCAAGTAGCTCTTTTTCATGAGTAGTGTAGCAACGTTCTGCCTGGTTGAGCTTCCTACTCTTATATGCCACATGGTGACATTCTTACATTAGAACCCCTCCTTGTGCAAAGTCAAAATCATCTGTATGAACTTTGAAGGACTTGGACACATCCGAGAATGCAAGTACTGGATCTTCTGACATGGCCAGCTTCATGGCCGAAAAGGCAAATTGACATTCCTTGGACCATTCCCAAACTTTGTTCTTCTTCAGTAGTTTGGTTAGGGGATGGGCCATCCTTGAATAGTGTCGACCAAACTTCCTATTGTAGTTGGTCAATTATAGGAAGGATATCAGTTCTGAAACATTAGTTGGTGGCTGCCACTCCTGTATGACTTGAACTTTGGCTAAGTCCATCCTTATCTGACCCTATTCTATCACATGACCCAAGAGTTTAATCTTAGTCTGCGCAAAGATGCACTTCGATTGCTTCACATATAACTCGTGCTCCCTCAATCGAATAAGCACATTCCCCAAGTGTTCCAGATGCTCCTCCATACTGGAACTGTAGATCACAATATCATCAAGTTATACCACTACAAAATCATCAATGTAGTCCCGCAAACCCTGATTCATTAAAGTGCAGAATGTGGCCGGTGGCTTTGGCAGACTGAACGGCATGACTAGGAACTCATACTCACCATATCTGGTGATGCAAGTCGTCTTTGCCTCATCCCCTTCAGCAATCTGAACCTGCTAATACCCCGACTTCAAGTCCAACTTGGTAAATACTCTTGCCTTACTAAGCTGATCAAAGCGATCGGTGACTAAGGGTATTGGATACTTGTTCCGAATGGTCACCTTGTTTAATGCCCTATAATCCACACACATTCGGAGGGAACCATCGTGTTTCTTCTAAAAGAGGACCAGGGCACCTTAGGGTGACTTTGCTGGAGTGATCAAACCGGTATCTAACAACTCCATGAACTGTTTTCTAAGTTCGGCAAGTTTGGGTTGTGACATTTGATAGGGAGCTCGGACGGGTGGCTTCGTGCCTGGCACGAGCTCGATCTCATGGTTAATTGCCTTTCTGGGTGGCAATTTCTTCTGTAACTCATCAGGCATCACGTCTTTGAAGTCGTTTAATATCATTTTAACTTGTCCGAGTAACGGTCCTGACAATTCTTCAATTTCATCCCACTGTAACATGGCAAGATATGTTGTCTCGTCCCATTTCAATCCTTTCTTTAACTGGAGGGCTGAGATAGAATACTCTCTAGCCCTGGGAGATATGGTTGGGATGACACAAGGTTTGTTCCCAAGCATGACCAGAGAGTTGGTGCACGGCATCACTGTAGTCTTCGTGTCGCATAAGAACTCCAACCCAAGGTTCAGCTTAAAGTTGTCCATGGTGACTACCGAGAAGTTGGTCCTTCATTCGTATGGGCCAACCTTTATCAATACGGATCTAGCTATCACAGCTACTTGCTGAGCGGTAGAGTTGATAGCCTTTACCCGTTCCACCCTTTTTCCAGAGTTAGACCCAAACTTTCCACTTCGGTGCTAGATATGTAGTTATGTGTAGCACATGTGTCCACCATGGCCCTGATGGCCTTCCCGTTAACCTTAATGTCCATATATATCAAGCCTTTCCCTGGTATGTCACCCTTTTTCCTTGGCAGCGTGTCCTTGGGTTTTTCCCCACTCACGTCCCTTTCTGGGTTCCCAACCTGTGTTGTCACAGCGTTACACCATTGAGGAAAGGTCCCGACGGCGTCTTCCTCTTCATAATCTTGTGTGTCTGGCTGTTCCTTTGTTGGTGGTTGCCCTGACTAAGAGACAGACCGTTCCCCTCGTTGCACATATCCAATGCTGTCAAATAAGGCATTCATCATCTGTCTCTGCGGACAATAAGCAATCACGTGCAGCCCTTGGCACAAAAAGCAACCCTTGAATAGAGGTTTCTTCACTTCTCCGCTGGTGCTAGCATTAGACTTGGCTTTAAACTAGACTTCACTCTTCTGCTGGGTGGAAGAATTTGAAGCCCAGCTGCTCTTACCGCCCCAACTTTGGTTTGGCACTTGACCCCTGGCTTCTTGACATCATTCCTTCTGCTTGGATTCACTCTCTGAGGGGATCTTTGTGGCTCGAAGTTGTAATCTGAAAGGCTCTTGGTAGCGATGATGGCTTCATTAAGATTATTCACCTCACGTCTATTAAGCTCAGTACGAGCCCATGGTTTTAACCCTTCCATGAAGAAGAAGAGTCTGTCAACTGTGGACATGTCGCTGATGTCCAACATCAAGGCTGAAAATGCTTGGCAATACTCTCTAACCGATCCGGTGTGCTTGCATTCCAGCAATGCTTTCCTCGCATTGAATGCGGTGTTTTCTGGAAAAAATTGACTCTTCAACTCGCATTTGAGTATCTCCCATGTGTTTATTATGCAAGACTCATCTTCGATCTCTGCGTACTTCTTTCGCCACCATAACTTGGCATCTCCAACCAAGTATATTGTAGCCATCGAGACCTTCGTCCCTTCCGAGTCTACTTTGATGGCTCGAAAGTATTGTTCCACATAAAAAAGGAAGTTTTTTAATTCCTTGGCATCATGGGCTCCGCCGTAACTCATGGGCTCTGGCACTTGGGGCCTCGATGAGGCACCATACCCCCTGCAGGCATGTTAACCACTGCCTGACTAAGAAGCTCCACTTGATCCTAAAGCTCTTAAAACTTAGACTCCCAGTCTATGCTCTCAGCATGGCATGCATTATCAGTGCCTTCGAGATTTTCCTCCAATACATCAAGGCAAAAGGAAATTGCTTGAGAATGCCTGGAGCATGATGGTCGCTCTTGAACATGTCCCGCATCAGTGCTTCCAAAGCATCGATTCTCTCTTTTGAGTTGGCCATAGTTTTTTTCAACAAACTATCCCATAATATTTTATTGGCTGAAGCCACGGTCCCTTGGGCAACTGCGGCTCTGATACCACCTGACACACAGTGGCCCTTGATGGCACAAAAAAAACCATGTGTGGCGCTCGACTTGCCACTTGTAAGAAGAGTCCTCCAACTAATCCCAACAATTTATAGCAAACAGTGCATCAACATTACATAAAAATAGTGTACAAGGAGTAAATTTGAACACAAGGGCAAAACGGTCCCAAATATTCTCATGACTTCAATAGCATCATTACAACTTACAAAAGGCTTTGTTTGCATCCACAATGTGCAATCTAGCTAGACAGGCAAGCTAAAACAAAGCAAGGGACTCTCGGGTATGGGTGTTTGGCACAAGGCTACATGACCTCCCATATAGTACCATAAGGAGGAAAATACAAAGTGACAGTAATAGACGTTCATATGTGCAAGGAGTCATAATGCCCCTTTTTTAGAGAAATACAACTCGGAATGACTTGAAATTTTATAGGAAAACTTAAATATATACAAGGGTGATCTCCACCAAAATTAAGCAAAAACGCACGCTTGGATCTTTAAATCTTCACGGTTGGCTTATGGCGTGCACATGCACTACAGTAGGGCGCGCGGGCACTGTACTTGAAGGGCGCGTGGGCGCTGTGCTGGATGGGTGCAGGGGCGCTGTGCTTGTCATGGTGGGTGCCAAGGGGCAGCCCGTGACACTAAGCTATGAACTTCCTCAATTAAAAGAGAGAAGATCCAGACTTATCAATGATGAACTTCTTGTAACTAAAATGAAAGAAAAAAATGAGATTGTAAACTTGGAATGTAATATCTAATATAAAGCATATCACAAGTCAAAGCACATCAAGTTATGTATGCAAAGTGGATAAAAAAAGTTTTCAAAGAAACTCAGTCAAAAATTAAGGGTTAAGTCTAAATAAACCAATACGAATTAGTTTTGTGATGAAAAAAGATATATCATGAATGTCATTCAACAAAGTTTAAATATTGAAAGCAAGATTTCAAGAATAGAACAAAAATAAGAAAATTTCCCCATCATAAGCCTAGCGGAGTGTTTTTTTGGTCGAACGGAAATTATATTACTAAAACAATAAATTACAAACTAAAAGAGCACAAACTATTGTTTGGCCCTAGAAACAGAGTACAACAAGGTACAGCTAAAAAAGTACATGCATAACCAACATGGCTTTGGAGGAAAGCATAAAACATAAGTATTACCATTGTTGGATTTTGAAAATCCATATCGAATGGTAACAAGGTGGAGAAGATGCAACGGGGCATCAGGTTCAGGGGCCGCTTAAATTGGCAGTTTATATTACTATCGCGGTTATCATCGAATCTAATGGAGTTGGAGAGGGATCCTAAGGTCGGATCTAATTGATCCGCAGCTCAAAGGGAAAGAACATTATCCCGCTCAGCTAGATCCGTCAACTTCGAACCACAATCCTGCCATTTTGGACCCGCATCGGAGATCTCAACCGAAACCAACAGGATTGGAGGTCCGATGGCAGCAAAGGATAACCGTTTAGATTTGAGGATAACGAGTCGAAGGGAGTACTTTTACGGTTGAATGACTTCTGATCTAAGGGTGGAAGTGGAGATCAGAGGGTGGAAGTGGGTGGTAGCGGATGAAGGCTAAGGTGGGGTGCCTGGGAAGAGAGACCAAAAGACACAACGGCAAAGGGAAAAAGAAGAGGAGAAGGAATATGGGAGGGGCCTCCCCTTCCATCCTTTCAGCCATGGAAGCTGAAAGAGGAAGGGGCGACAACTGGGTTTGCTTTGGGAAGAGGATGAGGCGACAGATTTTTTAAGAAGGAGGAAAGGGCGGTAGCTTAAACCCTATGTGAGTAGTGGTATAATCCTAATGGGAGTTATGAGTGTGAACAGTCAGCTAATGCATTATAAATAAGAATAAAAGAAGAAATGGAAACCAATTCTAAGAAATGCATGCCAGGGATGTAAAGGATGACACATATGAACATGAAGGGAATAGGGGTAGGTAAGAAATGAGTATATTTCTTGGAGAGGAACTTAAGGAAAAAAGTTAACTATATATATATATATATATATATATATATATATATATATATATATATATATATATATATATATATATATATATATATATATATATATATATATAGGGAGCTGATCTGTTGAGAGCGCTAGCAAAACGGGTTAAGTTGCTAGCGCGATCTGGCTGTCCACGCGCAATCTGTGGACGGTCCAGATCTTTTTTTTGCATTTTTTTAAGTCCGTCTACTACATTATGTAGCGGACTATTTTTTGACAAAATACCCCTTGTCCATGCAATTGATTGTGCCTTTTAGTTTGTCCGCTACATTATGTAGCGGACATGATATAAAATGGCATGTAGCGGACATGATATAAAATAGCAGAAACTTTCATTTCACTTTCATCTCGAGATTTGTTTGGCCGAGACTTCATCTATATATATATATATATATATATATATATATATATATATATATATATAGGGAGCCGATCCACACCCACTGGTGGATATTATCCACCCAACCGCAACAAATTGTTGCGGTTGCTAATCATTTCCCCCTCCCCCCACCCCTCATGTCCTTACCCCGCCCCCCACCCCCCATCCCCCTCATGTCCTCCCCCCCTCCCCCCCCCCCCCAAAAAAAACCCAACCGCAACTAAGAGTTGCGGTTGGCCTCTTATCCATGGCCCCTACGCCCCCTCCCCATGGCCCCACCCCTTCCCCCTCCGTGATGCCACGTGGTGTCCTCCCCCTGAAGCTTTGGACGCAAAGTCTTCTGCAATTTTTTTTTCTTTCGCAGCCTTTGACTACTGCTCACTCACGGACTTTTTTTTTTCTCTGTCTTCTTTCATCTCTCTCCCTCACTTTTCTCTCTTTATAATCCCTTCTCCCCCGAACCCTTTCTTCCACTCTCCATCGTCTTTACCGACTGTCTTCTAACTCCATATCTCACCTACATAATCTCCACAACAATACAAACAAAAAATTTTACGCTAGAAGATCGGTAGATTTTTTCGCTAGAAGATCGGTGGATTTTTCTTCAAATATATCAAGTCAAAACAAGTAAGTAATTTGAATTTTCTTATAATTCAATGTTAATTTCAAATTGTTCTTACCAATGGATTGTTTAAATTGTGTTATGCTTAAATTGTTCTTACCATAGTCTAAAATTTGTGTTTTTTGACAGTTTTTCATGAATTTATAAAAAATAGCTAGAACTACATTTTGTCAAAGTGTAAAAAAGAGACCCTAGTTATTCTTAAAATATCTATATCAGAGAAAAATTTCAGATTTTTCCAAAGACTGGAAAAGGGTTAACTGATACAGGGAACCTTGTAATTTTGCAGTGTAATTTAAAATATCAAACTAGAGCGATTTCGCGCGAAACTTTTATAAGAACCCTAGGATGTTGGGAAGTTCCATTTCCTAGGAATTTGGACCATTCTGAGGTCATTGCCTATTTTTTGGCCGAAAGCTTTTACGCGTTCGATCCGGACACCAGGTCGGGATTTTTTGGCGAAAAGTTCGTAAAATACTTTTTAGATCAAGAATAAATTCAGGAAGCTGAAAATAGCATTTCAAAGCACTTTTGAGATTTTCTGATGCCAGGGGGCATTTTGGTAAATTGCCACCCCGAGAAGGTATTTTGGTAATTTTACGGTATTAAGGTTTTCAAAGGACTTTTTAGTCCAGAAGTGTAAGTCAAACACCTGAAAGGTTATTTTCGTTAGGGCGATAATGAACCCCTGGGGGCATTTCGGTAATTTGCCGCTCATCGGGGGTATTTTGGTAATTGAACATTGTAAAATTTTACGGTCAATGAAGGAAATAAATTTTAACGCCATGTGTGTTCCTAAGGTGCAACACTATGTTTGTTTAATGTGAATACGAAACGTAATTGTCGCTAAAGGTGAAAACTTAATTAGACAGTTTTTCACGAATTTATAAAAAATAACTAGAGCTAGATTTTGCCAAAGTACAAAAAAGAGAGCCTAGTTATTTTTAAAAGATCTAGGAATTCGGGCCATTCCGAAGTCGTTGGCTAATTTTTTGGCCGAACGGGCTTTTACGCGCTCGATCCGGACACCAATTCGGGATTTTTTGGAGAAAAAGTCCGTAAAATACTTTTTAGATAAAGAATGAATTCGGGAAGCTTAAAATAGCATTTCAAAGCACTTTTGAGATTTTCTGATACAAATGGGCATTTAGGTAAATTGCCAACCCGAGAGGGGTATTTTGGTAATTTTACTGAACGAGAGAGGGGTATTTTGGTAATTTTATGGTGTTAAGTTTTTCAAAGGACTTTTTAGTCCATAAGTGTACGTAAAACACCTGAAAGATTGTTTTGAAGCTGGTTTGGGGCGTTAGGGTGATAATAAACCCCCGGGGGCATTTCGAAAATTTGTCGCTTACCGGGGGTATTTTGGTGATTGAACATTGTAACACAACTGGAGGAAATAATTTTTATTTTATTTTATTTTATTTAATTCTATGACTTGTTGAGAATGATATACATTTTTATTTTTTAGATTTCAGTATCAATATGGATGCAACTGGAGGAAATACTTTTTGTGAAGGTTCTGATCCACCTTACTTGGGTCAAGTTTTTCAAACACTGGACGAAGTTGAAGCATACTATAGAGCATATTCGAAAACGATAGGTTTCGGTATTAGAATTAAGACGAGTAGAAAACGGGCGAATACAGATCAAATTTGTGGAAGACTATTTGAGTGTCATAGAGGAGCACCGTATGTACCCCCGGTTGTTCAGGTCAGTGACGAAGGGCCAACAAGACAAAGAAAACGGGACACATTTCCGGGTACCGGCTGCAAGGCCCATGTGTATGCAGTACACCGGAGAAATGAAAGCCATTGGGTTGTGACGGGAGTGGAGTTGAGCCATAATCATCAGTTGATGACCCCTAGTAAGATTAGTCAAATTCATCAACACCGAGAAATAAGCGCGGCACACAGACAACTGATATTTACAATGGACGAGGCTAAAATTCCACCTTCTAGAATGATGGGGGTTTTCTCAAGCCAGGTTGGGGGGATTGACAAGTTGAGTTTCAACGAAGTAGACCTTCGAAATGAACTTCGTGTTCAGAGGAGAGAGTCTTTCGGTAAGAGTGATTCTCAAGCTACACTTGATATCTTTAGGCACCTTCAGAGTGAGAATTCTGGCTTTTTCTATAGTCTCCAACTGGATGATGAGAACCGCATTAGTACTATATTTTGGGCGGATGCCCGTTCTAGAGCTGCTTACCAAAATTTTGGGGATGTTGTGACGTTTGACACCACATACCGCACAAATAAGTACTCTATGCCTTTTGCTCCATTCACCGGGGTGAACCACCACTATCAGTCAATCTTGTTTGGCTTTGCCCTGCTTAGGGATGAGACAGAGGAGTCATTTACGTGGTTATTTGAAACGTGGCTTAAAGCAATGTATCATGTTCCTCCAAAGACCATCATCACCGACCAAGATCTGGCAATGAAAAATGCAATCGCTAAGGTCCTTCCAGATACTCACCATGGCCTGTGCACATGGCACATAAGCAACAAGTATCCCGAACGGCTTCACAATGTATATGCAAACCATCCGACATTCAAGACTGACTTTAATACATGTGTGAAGAAATCATTGACGGTAGACGTGTTCGAGGAGAGGTGGGCCAAGTTAATGGATGACTACTATTTGCACAATCATGAATGGTTACAATCGTTGTATGAGATCAAGACACAGTGGGTCGGTGCCTACACCAAGCAGTTTTTTGCAGCCGGAATGACTACGACCTCGAGAAGGGAAGGTATGAATGCATTCTTTGATGGGTACGTAGGCCATTCTTCTAGTATACAAGAGTTCGTACTAGAGATGCAGAAAGCTCTTGACAGGCAATTTTTCCTCGAGAGAGAAGCCGACGCGGCTACAGTTTACAAAGAAAAAGCCATAGTAGTCTTTTCACCTTTGGAGGCTCATGCGGCTCAAGTCTATACAAAGGAAATGTTTAGACAGTTTCAAGAGGAATTGCTAAAGTCAAATCAATATAGCATGACAAAGTTGCATGAGTATTCCACCAGAGATCTCAAGGTTTATGCGTTGACAAATGTGACGAATTTCGCCAATCCGTGTTTTTTTTGTCACTTTTTTTTTGCTCATTGCACCTTTGGCACGCTAGTTAGCCAATTTGTATCAATTTCGGGAAAAAACGAGACACATTATTTTTTGGGTTTTCCTACGAAGGCCCTGTTCGGGCACACTTTAGGGCCCAATTCATAACTTCCGAAAAATTACGTCATTTTTTTTGTAACTTTTTTTTTGCTCATTGCACCTTGGGCACGCCAGTTAGCCCATTTGTCCAAAATGCACCAATAGTAATAGTAAGGCTAATTCAATTTTCAAAGCTTAATATCCAAAATACAACAATAGTAATAATAATCCATACGAACGTCTATTACATATCAGGATAATGGTAAGGAAGGCGTCTAGCTACACCCTTTTTCAGCTCCCAGGATATCCTATATCTAAACGTCAGGGCATCGTTTCGAGACCACGTATCATATTCGAGCACATCCGAGCGAGCTATGTAGTCCATGTACTTGAGGACGTAAATCCCGCAATCATGACTGTTATATTGCTTTGGTCGGTTTTGTATTGTCACGACCGTCCAAGGATCAATCATTGTTTTGCTCGTGATGGCTTCCCCCTTAAAATGTCGGCACGCTAGTGGAATGATAATAGTCTGCATCCAACAATAAAAAAGGATATCAAGCCTATATAAGAAGAAGAATAGACAATGAGCGAAGGTCAAGAAATATAAACTAACCACCGCATTGATGTACGTGGAGTACACCTGCGCCAGCTGCCGACCAGGTCCGTCTTCCCTTAGGCTATCGTATATGTGGACCACTTTATTCTCTGGAAAAAGAACTAATAGGAAGAAGTGGCTTGCATGAAGAGCAGGTAGCATGATTAGGTTCGCCTCAGCTGCGTGACATTGATAGTCCGCGTTCAAGTAGGAAAGCACGTTTGCAGATGGTCTTCATTCACCCTTGCTTGTCCCTCGCGTCCTCCTCCATTCTGTGAACTCCTTCATGCTATTCACCATGAAGGGGATAACAAAAGAGGCATACATGTTGAGCTTTAAAGTTTGGCAGGTGTTATAATTTAGCTCTCTAACACGGAGCAGATCTATATACGCGTCAATAAGAAAATTTGAAATATCTGTGTTTGCCGCCAACAGTCTTAGATCAGAGTGAGCTAGGAATCCTGAAACTGGAAAGTCTGCTGTAGCGATTGGCTCATGCCCAAAGTAGTGCCGGTCGATCCAATCCCGTTTGGCCGGACTCAATGGCTTCGTCGGTTGTCCTTTATCCGACCAGATGCTTGGGCGCGATGCCTGGATTCCTACTTGGGTCACCTGACTCTGGCGCTGATAGTCATACGCGTCAGGAGGGAAGCGAGTAGACGGCTCCCACACCTGACTTTGGGACTGAGAGTCGTACGCGGAAGGAGGCAAGCGAGTAGACGGCTCCCACACCTGACTCTGGGGCTGATGGTCGTGAACATAGATAGATTTTGACGGTGTAATAGTTGTATTTGTTCCTCGTTTAGTACCCACTCATCGTGGTGACTTGTGCTTTGAATTGTTTCCAAAACACCCCTATCGACACCGTCAAATACGTCCCTCGCGACGTGGTCATCGTCATCGTATAGGATTGATGTATCATGAGGTCCGGCGTTGAAATCCATATATCTAAGAACAAAATATAATCGTAAACCAACTTAGTATCCATAATATTTACATTCCAAAACTATAAATGGATCTTTGACCTAGCTTACCAACGCATTACCAAAATGCCCACTGGCATCAGAACAATCTCAAACGTGCATTGAAATGCTATTTTAAGCTTCCCGAATTTATTCTTGATCTAAAAAGTATTCTATGGACTTTTCGCCCAAAAATCCCGAACCGGTGTCCTGATTGAGCGCTTAAAAGCTCGTTCGGCCAAAAAAATAGCCAACAACTTCGGAATGACCCAAATTCCTGGGGGATGGAACTTCCCAACATCCTAGGGTTCTCATAAAAGTTTCGCGCTAAATCGCGCTGGCTTGATATTTTAAATTACAGTGTAAAGTTTCAAGGTTCCGCGTATCAGTTAACCCCTTTCCAGAATTTGAAAAACTCTGAAATTTTTCCCTGATATAGATCTTTTAAAAATAGCTAGGGTCTCTTTTTCGTACTTTGACAAAATCTAGCTCTAGCTATTTTTTATAAATTCATGAAAAATCCTAATTTAGACGCCCTAAAAATCGCTAGGGAAAATATTTTTCATCAAATACCGCTGCTGGCTGTGCAGCAGGATTTCCTACAATTGACGAGCCATTCATAACATAAACACAATTAACATTTGGTACAGACAACAGTTATAGCATAAAGTTAACGTTATACAAATATATACATCAACAGTCAACGCTAGTTAGTCAACTTTATACATTTTTACACATTACCCCTCCCTCCGTTTCCTTCTCGCTCTAATCTGGAGAAAATCTATTCCGTTCTTGAGCGAGTGCCATGTACCAATACTCCTCATCGAGGAGCATTTCGCGCCGATCCCTCGGCATCGGCATCGGCCTCGCCGGATGAGTTTCTCGTAACCCATCCTGCATCATCCGAACCACCCTTCTCCCCGCATCAAAGGTATACTCTTCCCTTTTATTCGCTCGTGCCAACTCCTCACGACGACGTCGCTCTAACTTTTCTACCTCCTGCCCCTCCATGGCTCGCATCTCCTTCGCCTGATACACCAGGTGATCCCTTTCCCTCACTACCTCAATATACCTTTGTTTCCAAAAGTTCTCCACATGATGTGTCCGGTATACGGTGTTATGCACCTTCACAAATCCCACCGGCACCTCAGGTTCAGTCTCTTCCTGTTCCTCCTCCCCATCCTCTGGTCCGGACAAATCTATTTCCTCGGGCTCCTCGTCATTTGGCCAGGGGTCCTCCTCGGGATCTTCCTCCTCTTCGTCCCCGGCCATGACGTGCTCATCAATCCATCCAGCTCCAGCCATAATCTCCTGCAAGGCATATGAACTCACATCAGACTTACAACACGGTATAAGTAACTTCAACACCTTTCTACCCCCGTACACACTTAATATTTATGTCTAGTTCTACGGACTTTTCGCCCAAAAATCCCGAACCGGTGTCCTGATTGAGCGCTTAAAAGCCCGTTCGGCCAAAAAATAGCTAACGACTTCGGAATGGCCCGAAATCCTGGGGGATGGCTTTAAAACAACCTTTCAGGTGTTTGACTTACACTTCTGGACTAAAAAGTCCTTTGAAAAACTTAACACCGTAAAATTACCAAAATACCCCTCTCGGGGTGGCAAATTACCAAAATGCCCCTGGCATCAGAACGATCTCAAAAGTGCATTGAAATGCTATTTTTGGCTTTCCGAATTCATTCTTGATCTAAAAAGAATTCTACGGACTTTTCGCCCAAAAATCCCGAACCGGTGTCCGGATCGAGCGCTTAAAAGCCCGTTCGGCCAAAAAAATAGCTAACGACTTCGAAATGGTCCGAAATCCTGGGGGATGGAACTTCCCAACATCCTAGGGTTCTCATAAAAGTTTCCAGCTAAATCGCGCTGGCTTGATATTTTAAATTACAGTGCAAAGTTTCAAGGTTCCGCGTATCAGTTAACCCCTTTCCAGTTTTTGGAAAAATCTGAAATTTTTCCCTGATATAGATCTTTTAAAAATAACTAGGGTCTCTTTTTTGTACTTTGGCAAAATCTAGCTCTAGCTATTTTTTATAAATTTGTGAAAAATCCTCATTTAGACGTCCTAAAAAATCGCTATTTTGGAATCTATAAATGTAATACCGCTCATCCGATCTCGGATTGATCTGATTTTTGTTTCCTTCAATTTGTATTTTTCGTTATCTTTGATTTGAGTCTACAATGACTATTTTTGAACTTTGAAATTAATATTGAATTGAATTATAGGAAAACCCAAAAAATACTTACTTGTTTTGACTTGATATATTTAAAAAAAAAATCTACCAATATTCTAGCGGTTATCCACCAAGTGTAAAGACGATGGAGAGTGGAAGAAAAGTGGAAGAAAGGGTTCGGGGGAGGAGAGTTTATAAAGTGGAAAAAAAAATCCGTGAGTGACCACGTGGCATCACGGAGGGGGAAGGGGGGGGGCATCACGGGGGGGACACCACGTGGGGTGGGGGTGGGGGACCGCAACAAACAAGGGAGGGGGAAGGGGGGGCCATGGGGGGCATCACGGGGGGGGGGGGGGGACACCACGTGGGGTGGGGGTGGGGACCGCAACAATTTGTTGCGGTTGGCATGCCAACTGCAACAAAGTGTTGCGGTTGGGCATGGTGGGGGGGACGGGGCCACGTGGTGGGGGGAGGGGATGCCACGTGGCTGGGAGAGAGGGGACGGGACACGTGGCGGGGGAAGGGGAGGGGGACCGGGGGAAGGGGCCAACCGCAACACTTTGTTGCGGTTGGGGGCATGGGGGGGCCATGGGGGAGGGGAGGACGGGGGGCCGTGGGGGGAAGGGAGGCCACGTGGCGGCCTAGGGGAGGACGGGGGAGAGGACGGGGGGCCATGGGGGGAAAGGGAGGCCACGTGGCGGCCGAGGGGAGGACGGGGGAAGTGGGGCCATGGGGGAAAGGGGAGGCCACGTGGCTGCCGAGGGGGACACCACGTGGGTGAGGGGGGCCAACCGCAACTCTTTGTTGCGGTTGGGCAGGGGGTGGGGGTGGGGGGAGACGGGGGGAAGGGGGAGGGGGGGCCATGGGGGAAGGGGGAGGGGGTCCATGTGGGGCGCAACCGCAACTCTTTGTTGCGGTTGGGCAGGGGGTGGGGGAGAGACGGGGGAGGGGGGAAGGGGTCCATGTGGGGCGCAACCGCAACACTTTGTTGCGGTTGTGTACTTACAATCAAAAATACCAACCGCTACTCTTTGTAGCGGTTTGAAAAATACCAACCGCTACAAAGAGTAGCGGTTTGGTGGTAAGCAAAAATTCCAACCGCTACTCTTTGTAGCGGTTTGGTGGAGAAATTTTATTTCTCCACTAGTGGGTGTGGATCGGCTCCCATATATATATATATATATATATATATATATATATATATATATATATATATATATATATATATATATATATATATATATATATATATATATATATATATATATATATTATGCTTAATTTTGTCCACTCTTACTCTACGGGTTTCGGTTGTGCACGGTACTTATATTTTTGGAGCTTTGATTTCATATTTATCATCTAATCTTTTTTAATTAGACAACATATAACAATTGTTAGACTGACGTTTGGTAAACTGCACTTTGGCTTCCTACACCTAATCCAATATGCAATTTGGTCCCCTATGTTCAAAAATGTGAAACCTACCCCACTCACAAAAAGTGTGTATATTAGACCAAAAATGTCCAAATTATTGGTGCGTGAGTGACAACTATGAAAGTTTTTCTAAAAGACAATCTTACCCTTGCACTTTAATTATGCAAACACTTATGATGTCCAACGCAATTAAAAGATTAGCTATTTTTAATTAGTTTTTAATAGCATATTAGCCATTTTTGTTTGTTTGGATGGTGGCTACAAATTGGGTAGCAGTGGGGGATCAACGGGGGTGGTAGTGGGTGGGCAAATTATGGTGGTTGGTGTTCAATAGTGGTAAGTGTGAGGTGGTTTGTGTCATAGTGTGGCGATAAGTGTGACAATGTGATGGTGGGTATCGAGGTGTCATGTGGTAGTGAGAAGTGGGTGGCATTGGGTGGTCAATTTTGTGGTGGCCAGTGATGGTGGCTCTAGTGGGTGTGAAGATGGTTCTTGTCATGGTGTGGTGTAGGTCGATAGTTTAGTGGTCAGTACAACAGTGTCGTGTGATCGTGAGTGATTTAATATCATGGTGTGGTGCTAGGTACGAGGTGTTAGAGTGGGTACGATAGCGTCGTGTGATAGGAAGTGATGCGTTGTCGTGGTTAATGTGGTGGTGTGGTGGAGGATGAAGTATGCAGTGGTGGGTGGGATGTAGGATATGGTAATGGTTGATCATTGGAATGTGTGGTTGTGGTTGATTCTTAGGATGTGGGATGTGGAATGTGGTGTTGGTTGATTATTAGAATGTGTGGTTGTGGTTGATTCTTGGGATGTGTCTGTTGTTGTGGTGGTTTAAAGGTGGGTGATAGTGATAATTACTAGGTTGAGATGGTGATGGGTTTGCACATTGGCTGGTGGTTAGGGTGGAAGTTGTTGGTGGTTGTTATAGTGGGGATGGATAACATTGATTTTGGTATGTTATTGTGGTGGTTTTAGGTGTTATCTTAGTGGTTTAAAATTGGGTAATAATGGTAATTAAATGTTGAGGTGGTGGTGGTGGTTTGCATGTCGGGGTGGTGATGTGCTTGAAGGCGAGAGATGTGTTTGTAGGTTATGGTGGTGGTGGATGGCTTTGCGTGGCAGGGTGGTGGTAGCTGTGGCGGTTGGGGTGGATGACTGCAGAAGAGGTTCCATTTGTGCTAATGAAGAGAAGATGGAAATGACATGGTGATAATCGTTCAATTTTTCAAGATTAGTGAAAAGTTAATAAAATTAATCTTTTCTTTTGGCTTTTGTAGTCAATTTGTTCTGTAATTTTAATTGGTGTTCAGACCTTATTATGTTATATCTTTCTTGTAATGCATTTCTACTCCATATAACAATCTTCTATTTTTCATTCCAAAGCATGAATTTGAACCTTCATTGAAGAAAAATGGCACGAATGCCAACAAACTAACAATTAAATGTGCAGAGAAAGTTTAGAGAAAAGGGAGAGTAGTAAATTCTTTTCAATAATTTTATAACGATCTTTGGTTCATGTGCACACTTTTCATGAGTGGGGTTGGTTTAGTACACATGTTGTTAACATAAGGGGCACGTGTGTTAAAAAAATAATAAATTTTCACCTCTTCCATTATGATGCTTAATGATAAATGCAAGGGGCCAAACTGCTACTTGCCTATGACATTATGATGCTAGATGATAAATTTTCAATACTTACTGCTTTCAAATGTTTATGTATGATATTCTTTCTAATTGGCATTTCTTTCTATTTAGAGACAGGTGATGCACAAAAATGGGATTGTCATACACGATTTATACCTCGATTCAACAACTACGAGGAAAGCATAAGTTGGCTGGGGTTAAAAGTTAGTGATTGTCAACAAACCCAGTATAAATGACCACTTAGAGGTAGCAGAAACCCAAATATCTCTCTAAAAAAACCCTCTCCCCATTCTTTATACCCTTCTACATCTTGCATAAGCCAACCCCAATGATCGCCCCACTGTGCGGGTTGGGGGGTCATTTATATAGTGTTGTTTGTGTGTTTTGTGTATTAGAAAAGTGCAAGGTGGGTGGCGAGTGGAGAAGTGGTGGGGTTTGACGACATGATGGCAGTAGGATCCGATCTAGTTGGATCTTGTCAGATCTAATTAAATCTAAGTGATCCACTCGATCTGCTAGATCTACACCTTTTCAATCATAGAGGTTTGAGCATTTCCAGGTAAAAAAAGAGTTTTCTCTTTGCAGCAAAATATCTCTTCGCTGGGGTGGCAGATTTGTCACTGGTTGTGATCGAAATTTTACCATCACTGATCGGTTTCACCATCGGTGACAGGAATCCTCGTTGATTACTTGAAGTGGTCAGTTTTTAGATAGGGTACTAGCAGATTTCAAGTGACTTTGTGTAATCAATGACCAAAACCCTCGCTGATTATTGAAAGTGGTCAGTTTTTAGATAGGGTACTAGCAAATTTCAAGTGACTTTGTGTAATAGTTCCTAGCTTCAATTTCTAGGGTTTTGTTTTTGGGTAATCAGTTTTGACCTTGGGGAGGGAAGAGGCTGGGGGTAGGGCCTTGGGGGGATGGGGGTTTAGGGGTAAGGGGTTTTTGGGGCCTGGGGAGGGGTGGGAAAGGGTCTTACGTAGTTTGGGTATTTTGATCTTGTCGGGGGGATGAGGGTGGGTAGGGAGTGGGAGGTGGTTGCTAGGGCTTCTACAATTAGGAATTTCCTCTGTTGTGTATGCTTGGTGATGTCTTCTTCCTTCTTGCGGCTTTCTGGTGTGGTTTTAATAGTAACAGTGAATGATTGCATATTTGCCGTGGTGAAGACTTTTTGTTTGTGTGTTGCACTTCCGGATATGGTTGATATCACTTTTGCGTCGTATTATTCATGATTGTCTCCTCTAATTGTATTATTCGTCTATTATTGTTTCTGTTTTTCTGGTATTATTCGTAAACTTTTAAAATTGGCATGTTGCTTCAAGTTGAGCAAAAGTCGAGGATATGCACTGCTTTAGCTTGACTGTAATGTGTACGTGTTTTATTAGGTAATTTGTTGTTTCGACCTTTGCGGTCATGTATTCAGAGTTACGGCCTTATGGGTATATCATGACCTACTAGCTATTTGTGCTGTCCTGAGGCACCTTTGTAACTTTTAATTATCAATAGCATTCTCTTATTATCAACAAAAAAAAAACAAGTATAAATGAAATTAAGATTGAAACTAATAAATATTAGAGAAGTGTTGCCACACGGATCGGAAGTCAAGAATAATAGGAGTCTTCTTAGACCTTGTTTCACTCCTTGGTCAAGTGCAATTCATTTATTTTTATGATGTAAATAGTACTTGAATTGCATTTAGGCATTTGCATATTTATTAATGGTCAAGGTATAGGTCTAATCTTGTGCCTAAGTACGCCGAATCACTTGTTTTTGTGATTTGCAAGTATAATTTCTTTTCACCGAACCCTCAAGTACATAATCACACACCAAGATGTTCAAGTTCTATGTGTCAAAGCTTACATAACTTCCTCGGATTTCAAAGGTATCTTCTCCTTTTCCAAGGCATCTTAAAGACACTTTAGCTATGCACATTTGGTAATGTGTGCAGCTAGGGACACTTCTGTCTATCCTTTCTTTTGTTATTTTCTTGAATTTAGTGTTTACTCAGACGTTACATTAGAACTCTATATCTAGATAAGACGTTTTAACATAAGTATGATCAATTAAACTTACGGTCTTTTGTCAGCCCTCGGATCTCTGATCTATTTGATTTAAGTGACTAAGTTCTGTATCTTTTGAGGGCTAAAAGTTTGTAGGAAGCTTTGAATTCATCATGGTTGTTTTCATGGTTTCTAGGTCTTATTTGTCACATAGCATGATTGATAAGTCAATGCGTGTTAGCCAGGTTATATTATCTCCTTGTAAATTGCCTGCCATGAATCACAATACACATGCCTGTTCGTGCATTATATTGTACTCGTATGTTTAAATTATGTTGAACTATGGCACTTTGGTCGCATAAGTCCCATGTCTGCGTAGGCAAACCAAGTGAATTTTTCTTGAGCCCATCAGATGTTCTAGATTAGAGGTGTGTGCTTGACAAGTACATTGACTTGATGCTGTAATAGTTAACTGGAATGCAGCGAGACTTACCGTGCCGTGGGCAGAGAGAACGTGTGCAAAAAACAAAAGGAGATCCTTTGGGAAGATTGAATTACGCATCCGATTATTTGGGATAACTTGATTTAGTTGACTGTAACTTTATTTGTTTGAAATTATTTCTCCAAAGAGAATAGTTGTAAGGCGTATGTCTATGTCGACTAATTTGATGACACCAATCCAAGACTATTATGGTGACTAATTTGTGCATATTAAGAAATGTTTCAGATATCTCCTTCAAAATAGCCGCATTATATTGACTCCGATTATGTCATGTCGTTTGAAGGAGTTTTTGCCCTTAATATCCTGATTTTAAAACTTAATTACCCTATTTTGAATTTTATTTATCTGTGTAACCCCTTTTCAAAAATCGCGGTTTAAAAGTGAGATTGCAAAGAAGAAAACGCGGTTTGAAATAGAGATTTCTTTTGAAAACTCTGTTTGAAAAGAAATCTCTTTTTCAAACAAGATTTCATTCGTTTTCAAAAGAAATTCCTGTTTCAAACCACGTTTACTTCTCTTGAAATCTCACTTTGAAACCGCGATTTTCAAAAGGGGTTATACAGGTAAATAAGATTCAAAATGGAAAAATTAAGTAATTAAGTTTTAAAAACAGGTTATTAAGGGAAAAAAAACTCCCGTTTGAAGGCTTTAGAAGAGGTAGACTAGCTCTTCTATTTCTCTTGTGTATTAAGTGAGCAGAGTTGGCTTAAAGATCAACATAAAGTATACAATAAACTAATTAGGAAAAATCTTGCCTTTTGCTTTCATAATAAAACTAGCTTTGCGTTACACACGAGAACAACAACTATCAAAATATTTGTTGAAAGATTTTTCGTATTTGTATGCCTAATAACAATTACATAATTAATAGTGACAATAAGATGATCAAAAATTTATTTTTCTACCTTTTTAAAAGAGTTCTCTTATCATTTTTATCATTAGAAATGAACTCAAGCAATAATTATTAGTTTTTTGTGACAAATGAAGATAAAAAATGGTGTATGAAATAATAAAAATAGTCTCTCTTAATTAATAGCAACTGTAGTGATAATAGTAACAAAAATAACCCGTACGCTAAGGTTGTATTATTCAAGATCACTAAGAAAAGAGTAATAATATATAATAAATGATTAAAAAATAGAGTGTAAACTATATATAAAACTTGTAATGAAATAAAAGAAAGGAGCTTATGGTAGTTCTATAGAAAAACTAATGGAGAATATTGTGTTTCCCAAAATAATAAAAAAGATTAAGATTAAAAGGGAACATATAGAGAAATACTTTTGTCAAAATCTAGGAATTAATGAAATAGTAAAAATAAAAATTTTGAATTTGACATGTTGACATAGAAGAGAGAGAAATGTAAAATCTATATAATTGGTTAAATTTCAAATGGAAAGAAGGAATTCAAATCAAATTTTGTGTGTGTGTGAGAGAGAGAGAGAAACATAGAGAGAGTCCAAATCATTATTACAAAAGTAAGTAAATTTAAAATATTTTAAAAAATCAATATAGAAAAGTTTATATGGCGAATTAAGAGAGTGTCTAAATAAGTGATGACTGGTCAACATTTTCTCAGCTTCTGCTTTCAAATATATATATATATATATATATATATATATATATATATATATATATATATATATATATATATATATATATATATGGAGCTGATCCATTGCTCGCGCTGGCAACTTGGGTTAAGTTGCCAGCGTGATCTGGCCATCCACGCGCGATCTGTGGATATATATATATATATATATATATATATATATATATATATATATATATATATATATATATATATATATATATATAGAGCTGATCCATTGCTCGCGCTGGCAACTTGGGTTAAGTTGCCAGCGTGATCTGGCCGTCCACGCGCGATCTGTGGACAGTCCAGATTTTTTTTTTTACGTTTTTTAAGCACGTCCGCTACATAATGTAGCGGACAAATTTTTTACCATATTGCCCCTCTGTGTACTTTTCAGTTACATTAATGCATCCACTCATCCGCTACACTATGTAGCGGATGATACAACTCAGTTTTCTGTCTGTCTTCCTCCTCTCATCTCTCTCTCTCTCTCTCTCTCTCTTGTCCGCCCACAAATCCTTTTGGATCACAAAAAGTCAAAACTTGCCAAGACCACCCAATTTGGTCTTCTTCCTATTCAATTGCCAAGACCACCCAATCTGGCTAGCACAATACGCTGCATATCCTATTGCCATCTGCTAGCAATTGTTTTTGTTGGTTTTCTTTCACTTTGGACCAAAGAAGGATGGGAGATGAACTTGATAATAAACAACTCAAAATAAAACAAAAAGTTGGAATTGCAAAGGATTAAGGTGCTAAAAACAAGAACACGTTTCCTCAAATGAAAACATGTTTCAGAATCAAGATATGAGATAGGCGGCCACGATCCGTTTCATCTGCTAGTGTACTTCTTAAAGTTGTTAGTCTAGGGATGTTGCATTGCATCAACCAAACTCAAGTACTTGCAGAAATATGGTTTGAAAAAGTTTGTAATGGATGTTGGCCCATGCGTAGATCTAGCAACAACAGTGGCGGTTGCGGTGACGCTGAGCTATGGCTGCGGAAATGTTGAAGCTATGGCAGCGGCAGCGGCAACGCCAAGGCTACATATGCGATGCCGAGGTGCTAGCGATGATGAGAGATCTGGGGTTGGGGAAGTCGGGAGACAAGGGCGGAGGAACCTAGTTCAAAGAGAGAGAGATAAGAACAGGAGAATGAATGGGTTTTTTTTTCTGAAGAGAGAGAAAATTGAGAATGGATGTGGGGATTGGCAGAGTCAGATTGTCCAAAATACCGTCCGCTACATTATGTAGCGACGATATTTTGAAAAATCTAACATCTTGACTTTGATATTGAGGGTATATTCGTAAAAAAGATCGTCCGCTACATTATGTAGTGGACGGACTTAAGAAAACGTAAACAAAAGATCTGCACCGTCCACAGATCGTGCGTGGACGGCCAGATCGCGCTGGCAACTTAACCCAAGTTGTCAGCGCGAGCAATGAATCAGCTCCCCCATATATATATATATATATATATATATATATATATATATATATATATATATATATATATATATATATATATATATATATATATATATATATATATATTAGATTTCTAAGGCAAAACAATTCAAGTGCTTCTCAAAATGGTTCCACTATGCCTTCAAAGACTTTTCTAAAAGTCACCGAAAGAAACAGTGGAACTAAAAGAGAAATCACCTAGACTTATTTGAAAATAGTTTGCCTATTTTTGTTAGTGAGTCAATTTTAAAACACTGACATAATAGTCAAATTGATTTTAGCTCTGTTCAATTGATTTTAATCAATTCAAATGTTTCCTTCAAACTGCAAAAAATCTTTTTTAGGAGAGCAAAATGAGTCTAACCGACTTGTAATCTATTCAACTCATTCTTTTTCAGTTTCAACTGAATACTTTTCTGTCCAACCTTCTTAAAATTAGTATCAGTTCAACTTTTTCCATCCTTATCAAATCAGTCCAACTGGTTTGTGTACTTAGTTCAACTTATTTGTAATAATTCCAACTGATTTTGGAGTCAGTCCAACTGGTTCGTAAGTTGGATTTATCCTTTTCATAAGCTCAATGGTCATTTTTTTTCTTTTTGCAATATAAAAGGACACTTATCTAGAGAGTATTTAATGCACTTCTTAAAAGCAGCTCTATTAAGCACTCTAAGCGCGTCTCTTAGAGTTGTCAAAGGGCCGGGCTTGGGCCGGCCCAGCCCAAGCCCATCGGGCCTGCTGTGGGGTCGGGCCGGGGCCGGGCCAGTGGGGCTGCCAACCGGGGCGGGCCGGGCCTGCCGAAGGCAAACCTAGGCCCAGTCCAGGCCCTGGCCCTAGGCCCAATATCTAGGGCCGGGCTTGGGCCGGGCCCGGGCCCTTTTTTTTTTTTCTTCTTGTTATTCAATTTTAAATTTCATCTCTAGGCAATATTCACAATTTAACGAACCTAATCTTTATCCTTTTATTTCATTATAAGTAATATACATATATATGTATGTATGTATATACATATTTATTTGTTAGCCATTATATTTTTTATTATATGTTAAACATTTTCATACTCTTCTTGGTGAGCTTTATTAATAAAATCTTAACACATAACAATTTATATAGAAAAATAATAAATGTATTCATAGGCCCTCCTCCTTTTATCCGGGCTTGGGACCGGCTGCTTGTAAACAAACAGGCGAAGTTACCTATTTTTTTATATATACGAAAAAATATATATCTTGCTTGTAAAAATTTATTTTATATATATGGAAAAAAAGTATATTTTGTGAAAAAATTTATTCTTAAAATTCTAACAATCAAAATAATAATGCATGTCTATCCAAAATATCAGCAATCAAAGATCAAGAAATCTGCAACGTCAACCAAAAGGATCAAAAGAGGAAAATAAAAACAAATTACCTAATCATCCAGAAGTACTTCAATATCCGAGTCACTGCTCTTCCTATCATCAATCGGTTTATCTTGCTCGCGGTATTTCGCATCAAGATAATCCTTCCAACATACACATAGCTCGAGCGACTCGGGGTTAAGACGACTCCTCCTGTCATCCAAAACCCTCCCGCTGGCTGAAAATGCCGACTCTGAAGCAACCGTGGAGGCTTGCACTGGCAGTACATCCCGTGCAATTTGGGATAAAGTTTTATACATGTTTTGATTTTGTTTCCAAAAATTTAACAAATTAAAATTAACCTGTTCTTGCCTTGATAAATCAGAATAATGATCAGTATTTGCATATACACCAATCTCATTAAAAGAGGAAAAAGTATACGAACCTGCCGAATTAGAAGTACCTTCACCTGGTAGTTGTCTTGCTACTAGATGTTCAAAGCCCTTAAGGTATGGCGCATAATACCTCTCAACAGTGGATGATGATGTAGCTCGCCCGCGCACGTCAGCAGAATTACGATAGACGTTGAACAAGTCCTCAAACCTCTTGCTCACTTTTGCTGTGAATGCGGTTGTCTCCTCTGCTGTGTAGCACATTAATTTCGATATCTCTTGTATCGAGGCGTTCACGCCATGCAACTTTAACCTAGGATCTAAACAAGTAGCCACAGTAAAAATAGCAGGCAGTTTACTCCAATATTTATTAAATTTTTGATCCATCACTTTTACTATTTCCTTAAAGGGTCCTATATATCTCCATTTTGTTAACATTGTAGCCATCTTCAGAATTTCTATTACAGCGAGAGGAGAGGTGGGATAGTACGTACCAGACAATAAATTGGTAGACGTGTAGAATACCTCCAAAAATTCAGCTAGGTATGTGGCCATCTGCCATTCCTCTTGAGTTGGCAAGCCGGCTGGGAACTGGGTTAGTAGAAAATGCGTATAGACTTCTCGGTATGCCAGAATGTGTAAAAGCATGTGGTATGTAGAGTTCCACCTGTGGACCACATCTGTAACTGCTCTCCTGCGAGGCATATTATATTGAACACACAACGTTTTAAATTGTTGTGTTCTCGGACTCGAGCTATTAACATACGCTGTCATACCCCTCATTTTGAGAAGAATATCTCCTGCAGCAGCTAAACCATCTTGAACAATTAAATTAATAATGTGACAAACACAGCGAACATGAAATAATTCACCATTAAGTACAGGTTGAAGCGTCTCCTTTAAAGCTGCAACAGCAACTTTATTATTAGAAGCATTATCAAAACTAACACTCATAATCTTATCCTTAATTTTAAATGTGGTGCATGCTTTTAATATAAGAATAGCAATGTTCATTCCATCATGCGGATAAGGGAAGTGCTCGAAAGCGATGATTCTCTTGTGCATAACCCAATCTGCATCAATCCAATGAGCGGTCACACAAGAATAACTAACAAAAGTATAAGGAGATTGCCAAATATCAGAAGTAAGACTAACTTTACCTTCAAATTTATCGAAATAATCGATAAGGCGTGCTTTAGCAGCATTGTACTGTCGGAGTGCATCGGATCTAGTTGTGTTTCTATGAACCTTTTTGTACAAAGGTTGAACGTATGTGTTCATATATCTAGAGTGCTTAGGATTATCGGCAAAAGAAAAGGCTTGTTCATCATGAATAACAAATTCAGCGAGACCGTCTCTTTGCTCTCGCTGATTATAAACAAATAACTTACCGTCAAAAGATAACTGCGTTTGGGTAGGTTCGACGTGGCCTTGTCGAGGTGCACACAGAGGGTAATGCCTGTTAAGATGTCCATTACCACTACCAGACGAAAATAATTTAGCGCAGTACTTACATCGAGCTTTTCGGATGCCGTCCACCGTAACTACATCGAAATGATTCCAACACTCGGCTTTCTTTTTTTTCCCCTTTTGGACTTCTGGCTCATTACCGGAGGCATTGCTCGGCCCTTCTTCATCATGACCAGGCATAGGGTTGAGATTATGCCACGGAGTAGTAGCTTCGCCAACCGAGCTGCGTCCTTGACTATAATGCGGGGGGTCTTCATCAGGCGTGTATTCAAAATCTGGAATGTTTTGATTGAACTCCCAATTGGCTTGGGTATCTATCATACAGCCTGTACTCATTCGTCCAGGAACGAATGGTTGTGTTGGTGCTTGGATTGGTGTTTGTGATGGCCGTGGCGCTGGCGCTTGTGCTGGTGGTGGTGCTTGCGATGATGATGATGTTTTTCGTGATGACGATGCACGCCTCATTTTCTTCAATAATCCAGCCATATTTCGAGCTAAACTTTGTAAGAGTAACTAAATACACAAGTATAAGAGTAGTAATAAGAAATAACAATTAAAAGAATGAACGAGTAACAAATATTAGAGAGTTAGTAATTAAAAAGAATTTAGCAAGACTAATAATTAATAAACAAGAGTACTAATTAGTAAATACTAGTAGTAATTAGCAAGAGTAGTAATTGGAGAGGAAAATAGTAGCAAAGCTTGTAGAAATATAGAATGTTTAGGTAAGAGAGAGTAAGAAGATTGGTGTGAAAAATTAGAGAGAAATGGTGTGAATTTATAGATTTTAGAAACTTCACAAAAGACCAAAATACCCCTACAAACTATCCGTTTATAGTTGTTGGGGAGGGTAAGAGTGTAAAGGAGTTGAAAAATATAGGTTAGACTAAAATACCCCCCAAACTAGCCGTTATATTGCTGTTGGGGGGGTAAAAGTGGAATTTTGGAAAGGGGTGGAAGAAAGGGGGGGAAAAACAAAAAATTCAAACAAGTGGGGCCAAAACCGGGCCAGACCCGGGCCGCAGACCGGGCCAGATCCGGGCCAGAACCGGGCCGCAGATCGGGCCGACTTCGGGCCGGGCCGGGCTTTTTTGCAGAAAGTGAAGGCCTGGTCCAGGCCCAGGCCCCAAGCCCGCTTGTGCTGGGCCGCTACTGTTCATGGACGGGGCCGGGCCAGCCCGCGGGCCGCCGGGCCCGTTTGACAACTCTAGCGTCTCTCTCTATCTCGTGCACGTGCGGGCGCGTGTGCACACACACAAAAATTTCATCATGATTCTGAATGAGAAATTCTTTCAAAAGATTCTTTGAGCTATTTTGTTGCCTAGGTTCATTTGTGATTAAGATCTTCCCATCTAAGAAAACTTAGCTCATCTTGTGCTTTCTTTGTATATGAACTCATCAAGGAGTCTAAGGTGTTTTTCATTGATTTAGTTGTAATCTCAATTTTCAATTTTATTTGAGTACAAGTGCTGGATAGGCTTTGAGCTTTCATAGTTCGAATAAAGTTCAAAGATAAAGTAAGCAGCTAGAACAATAGTAAAGGTTTCATGGAATTGTTCTCAGAGGGATCTTCTAATAAGCTCCATAAAGCCTCCATAATGTGATTTGTAACCCAAAGCTAGCGTAAATAGTGAAAGGCTCGAGTAGTTCTACATTATGTAGAGTACTCGGGGAATAGATATAGGCAAGTGGGGCTAAACCAGTACAAATCTATGTTGTTCTATAAATCTTATTTTTTCACAATAACACCTATCCCTCCCCTCTCCCCTTTCGGTGTGGTTAGGGACTTACAAGTGGTATCAGAACCTTATGCTCTATTCTGAGTTAATCGTCAAGAGTTTTAAAAATTCGCTTTCAGGAGAAGCTTCTGCAATCAATAGCCAACCCTATTGAAGAATGGCAATTACAGGTATTGGAAGAACATAATGAATAGATGCTTAAAGCAAGATGTATATGTTTGGCATGCCATAGAGAATGGTCCAAACAGCCCAACAAAAGATGGTGCAAATGGGAGCAAGATTCCGATAGATATGATGGAGATGACTCCAATAGAGGCAATGTCTACTCTATGGAAAAACAAGGAATATCAACAACTGTGGCCTTGGCATAGACAAATAAAAGTGGGTCTCGACTTGTGAAGCAGCTAAGGAAATGTGGAGGCTATTGGAGGTTACTCATAAAGGAACAAATTACGTCAAAGAGACTAAGATCTACATGTTGGTTCAGCATTGTGAGGCATTCAAGATGAAAGAGAATGAGTCTGTTAATGAGATTTACTAAAAAATCACACTGATCATAGACGGATTGAAGCTATTGGGAAACTCTATCCTTAAAATTAGATGGTGAGAGAGATTCTCTGATCTCCTTTTAAAGATGCAAGGCTAAGGTCACCGCTACCCTAGAGACCAAGGAATTGAAGGTGCTACAACTGGAAGAATTGGTGAGTTCTTTAATAAATGCACAAGATAGCCATGAAGATTCATGATGACAAGGAGACCACCACAAACAAAAAGATTTTATCCTTGAGAGCTGAAGCGTCTCATGAAGCTCAATAAATTTTGAGTGATGCCTGATATGAGCCTCGAAAAAACTGGACACATAAAAAAATATTGGCCATATCTCAAGAAAAAACTGTCAAGTAGCAAGGATAACAAGAAGAAGAAATATAAGCCTAGAAAGGCTCTGTTGACCTGGGATGACTCGGATGAAAGTGACAAAGAGATCGACAGAAATGATGAAGTAACTCAATCGGTGCTTCATGACAAAGGAGGGCGAATCCAGCGAGGTGCACTGAAAACTCATCCTTGATCATGATCAATCAAAAATAGCTTTATGAATTAGGTGAAAACATGAAAAATTAATTCTAAAAATTGAAAAAAGCCATCTCTTTGGTCAATGCTGTTAAAGCATGGGCAAATGAAAATGAAGAGTTAGATATGAAAATTTATAAACTTGTCAAAAAGAAAATGATCTTAAGAAAATTGATTTCGAATTTGTTCAAAAACAAAATTTAGATTTATCTCTCAGACTCAAATCTTTCAAATCACAAATAGGAGATAATAATATAAATGAGTATTTAAAAGCTCTAACTAAATGTGATCAGTTGTAACCTCGACTTGAAGAACTTCTCTGAAAAGTAAAATGTGGGCAAAGAAATTGAGGATCTAAATTTAACAATTTTAAGTGGAAACGAATCTTGATGCAGTCTTAGGATAACAAGGATGTATTTTTAGAAAGAGTGAAATGTGTCAAGATATTTCAGAATAAAAAAAATATTACAAAAACCTTCTTTGAAAAGAATCTATCTTCTTGCTCCCCGTTCACAATCGGCATAACTTGTAGGAGGAAGGGGCATTTAGAGAATAATCAGTGCATCTTCTGTTAAGAAGGGGCATTTAGAGAACAACTGCCTAAACAAAAAGGTTATAAATCATAAATAAACCCTTGCTACTCTTAAGGAAAAAAAAAAAAGCAAGTTTGGATCTAGAAGACTCTTCTATCTAATCATCCTGGACTCAAGAAAATTTGGGTACCTAAAATTTTAGAACCAAAAGATTGTGTTTTCGGTATGCTTGAAGGCGAAAATCGATCCAAATGAGCAAATTCTGGACAATGGATGCTCAGAGTACATGACAACTTAACGTACATTGTTCTCACTTTTCACTCCAAGAGTCTAGCTTGGTAACCTGTCGACTCCAAAAGATGGTGGCTTAGTAACCTGTGGAGAAAATTCAAATGGTAAAATCATTGTTACAGGTAAAATTGGCAATCATTAAATCTCTATTAATAATGAGTGTGTGGTTGACAAACTAAAATTTAATTTAATTAGCATTAATGAAAAAAATAGATAGTGATGACAAAGTCTCTATTGGAGGGGATCGTTGTCTTATCTGTCGTGTCTCTAATGGAAGTACTTTGGTTGGTAATCAAGATAATACTATTTAAACTCTCTCTTTTGATAATGGCCTTTCTGTAAAACATGCTAGAATGGCTTTGGCACCATAGACTAGGTCACATGAGTATGTATTTGGTAAGAAAGCTTCTCTCGAAGGAACAAGTTGAAGGCTTACCTAAATTTGAGTTTGTCCAAGATAAGATTTGTCATATATGTCAACACAATACACAATCAAAAACATATTTTCATGCATTAATTGTTGTTTGGTCCTCTAGCCTCAACTTCTTCATTTAGATCTTTTTGGTATGAAAAGACATGCAAGGCCTACCAAAAAATTTTATGCTTTCGCCATTGTTGATGATTTTTAAGATATCTTCGGGTTCTCTTTTAATGTATAAAGATGAAGCTTTTCAAGAATTTTTTGAATTGGTAAAGCTTCTTGAAAATTAAAATGAATTGAAGTGTGTGAAACTTACAAGTGATCATCATGGTGGAGTGAAAAAGATTTTGTTCCTTTTGGAATGAAATTGGCATTGCTCACAAATTCTCCACTTTTCGGACTTCCTGACAAAATGGGGCAAAATGTGGAGGTGAGCTAGAAAATTGTATGCTTTAAGAAATGGCCAGTACGATGCTACATGAAAATTCTTTACCAAAATATGTTGGGCTGAAGCCATCAATACTTCTTGTTATGTTTTGAACATAGTTCCCATTAGACGTATTCTTACCAAAATATCTTAAGCTTTCCAGTTGTAAATGTTTTATTTTGAACACCGAGATAATTTGCGTAAGTTTGATGAACAATCCGACGAGAGTATTTTTCTTTGCTATACTTTTAGAACTAGAGTATATCAAGTCTACAGTAGAAGAAATTTAACCATAAAAGATTCCATCCATGTAGTATTTGATGGCTCTAATATCTTCCCTCCAAGTAAGCATGAAAATGAACATGGTGAAGATCTTCCCTATGGTTTCAACAAATTGGAAAACTTAGCATATGAAGGAGAAAGAGAGAATCTATCAAAAAATTGTTGAAGGTCACGATGATAAATTCCACCTCTGCCGAAAAACTGGAGATATTCATCTAGTCAATCAAAGGAACTAGTGCATGGAGATGTTGGTTGTTGTGTAAACACTAGATCCTCAAATCATTTACTTGTTGATGCGCTTTTCTTGTCCCAATTGAGCCTAAAAAAATCAAACCCTAAAAGATGATGGTGCATTATTTTCATGCAAGAAGAATTAGATCAATTTGAAAGAAGCAATATTTCGACTCTACTCGCGCCTCAGCTTCACCAAAGGCCATAGGTACCAAATAGATTTTTCGAAACAAACTTGATGAAGATTGCCATATTGTTTGGAACAAGCTAGACTGGTAGCCCCAGGTTACAATCATGACGAAGGACTAGGTTTTGATAAAGCTTTTGCTCCCATTGCTAGACTTAAGGCTATGTAGATGCTTTTAGCATTTTCATGTCATATGAACTTTAAATTATATTATGTGGAAGTGAAAAATTCTTTTCTGAATGGGCTCATTCAAGAGGAAGTTTTCATTAAATAACCTCCTAGTTTTGAGAATGAGAAATATTAAAACTGAAAACGGCTTTGTATGGTCTAAAACAAGCTTACTAAGTTTAGTATCACCATCTAAGCAACTTTTTAGTTGACTATGGCTTCTCTCGTGAAAAGATCGACACCACTATTTTCACCAAAACTTGCAACTCTAACATTCTTATTGTACAAATTTATGTTGATAATATCTGTTGGATCAAGCGCTTACCACTTGGCCATCGGATTCTAAGAAAGACGCTGACCAATTTAAGGCTAACAATATCATTTTTGGAGCTACCAACGATGATTTTGCCAGGAGATTGCTGAGAATATGTGTAGGGAACACAAGATGAGTATGATAGGAGAACTTTCTTTCTTCCTTGAACTTCAAACCAAGAAATCAGCATAAAGGATTTTCATAAATCAACCCAAATACACTCGTGAATTATTAAAGGGTTTGGCATGGACATCGCGAGACCCAAAGATATTCCTATCTCTCCTAGTGTAAATGTAGTCAAAGTTAAAAATTATAAATATGTTGATCATACGGTTTATCGAGATATGATTAATAGTTTACTTTATCTAAGTGTAATTAGGCCCGATATCACATTTAGTGTGTGCTTTTGTGCTTGTTTTCAAGCATGTCCCAAAGAGTCTCATATTTTGTTGTCAAATGCATTTTACATTATCTCTGTGGAACTGATATTTTGGACTTTGATATCCCCGTAGTTGATCATTTGATCCTTTTTGCATTCTCTGATTCTTATGCCGGATGTTTTGTTGATCGTAAAAAACTAGTGACACATGTCAATATCTTGGCGAGTCACTTGTATCATGGCATAGCAAGAAACGAACACCAATTGCACTATTAATTTGCCGAGGCAAAATACTTTGCCGAAGAAAGTTGTTGTGGTAGTAATAGCAGTGCAATTGACATTAGCAAGAATTTTGTCCGAATTCATGTTTGAAACACATTGATATCCCGTTGCCATTTTCTTAGAGATAAGGTCAAAAAAAGGTTTTTACTGAATTTAAAAAGGTGTGCATGAAAAATCAATTAGCTGCTATTCAAACAAAACCTTTTTTGGAAGATCGTTCTTTCATGTCCTAACAAGAATTAGGCATGCTCGATTTGAGCGAGTTGTTATTATGAAGTATGTTCTCCTGAATTTCATTTTAATGTAGGTTTTGTGATTTTCACCCAAAGTATAAAGCTTGTAGTTCGACTGATTTGAAAATACTTGAATCATTTATGTAAACAATCTAACTAATTATTTTTTGCATGATGCTTCTTTGAACAAATCAGTTCAACTATTTCCTAAAGTAGCTGGACTAATTTATTTTCAAGCCTCTTCTCTTATTTTCAAACCCACTACCACTTTTCCATTAAACCCACCATAATAGCCACCCACTTTCACTTTTCCTAAACCTACCACCACTTTCCATTAGGGCTGTAAATGAACAGAGCTGTTTATGAATACCTCGTCATTTAGTTCGCTAAAAACTCATTCGTGTTCGTTCACTTTAGAAATGAACAGAACACGAACATCATTTTAAGGCTCGTTTATTAAACGAGCCAGGCATGAACATTTTGTTGTTTGTTTATGAATGTTTGCGAACATTAGAGCTTGTATATTTTATATAAATATAAAATATCTATATTAATAAACTTAATTTTGTGAGAGTATAAATAATATTATTTCCAAAACTTAGATATAATAAGATTATTATATCTAAGTTAAAGGCTTAAAGCTAAACATGATATCATCAGTTCACATCCAGTTAGAGTCTTTGGGAGAAGGTCCATCCAAGCACTCCATCGAAACAAGTCAGAGTCTTCAGGAGAAGAAACAGAAGCTCCATTGCCGACGCCTCTATTTCTCCATCGTTGATGTCTTCATCTCCATTATTGATGCCTCCTTCGCCCCCCCCCCCCCCTCTGTCGACGCCTGAAAAAGTTAAGTGTTGAATTTGTAAAACGGAAAGCTTTAAGTGACTGAATTGTTACTGAAAAATAAGTTATCCAGTTTGGTAAACCAAAAGCAAATGTCTGAAAATGGTTTCATTTACAAATTTATCATTTTTATCAAAATTATGCATTTATTCATATATTTTATAACTTTTTTTGGGGGGGGGGGGGGTCAAAATCGTGTTGGTGGTAGTGGTGGCAGTGGCGATGGAGTAATAATGGTGTCGGTGGTGGTGGTAGCAAAAATGTGTCAATGGTTGTGGTAATGGTAAGTGAAGACGTGGTATTGATGGCGATAGGTAAAGACATGGCGGTCATGGTAGTGTTGTAATGTGGTGGATATTGGATGGTTTTGGTGGACATGAACATGGTGACGGGGCGATGGTGTAGTAGAGATGGCGATATCCTTCTGGTGGTGTTGGTGATAATGGCTAAGTCGTGGTAATTGAGGTGGTGGCAGTAAAAGGGAATGATGGTTGTAGTGGTGGTTGTAGTGTGGTGGAGAGAGAGTTGCCAGTAAATTAATTGAAGCGGCATCATGGTAGTAATTATCCTTTTAATGTAAAATTGTGTTAAATAATTTTTAATCGTCTCACTTAAAGTAGTAATTATCCTTTTTATGTAGAATTGTGTTAAATAACTTTTAATCATCTCACTTAAAATTAAGTGATAAGCATTAAGTAAGTCCCCTTGACTTAAAATTTTAGTCTATTGGTAAGAATTAATTTTTTAAGTGATACAACATTAAGCGTTATCAAACGCACTTAATTGAAAAGCATTGAAAACTTTAAGTTTTAAGTGCTTAATTGCGTTATCAAACACACTCTTAGACTTAAATTTAGTATTTCATTTATGACTATTGACTGAAAGTATGATTATTGGTTTTACTGAAGGTTTAGTTACTCTGATGATGATTGTTTTGTTCATTTGGTTATGAGGTTATCATTGTCTTAGTGTCATTTATTGAGTGACTATTAACGTTTCGAAAAATTCCGAGATGTTACATCAAAGCTTTTTTGGCTATCTCTTGGTCTGGGGACACTATTAACGAGAAAGAAAGAGATTCCCCGAACTTTGATGATTCGGCAGGAGGAAAGAGGCAAGCCCACTCACTATAGGCTAGCTTCGAGTGCTAGCACAAACTATAGTACAACTCAAAGCCCATCCGTAGCTTACAAACAAATACCATCAAAAATTGAGATTATAACTGAACCAATGAAAAACATTTACGCTCTTTGATGAATAGATATTCAAAGAAGCACAATGTGAGTCATCAGTGGCTTACCAATGAACCCACTGTCTTCACCATCTTTGGAACCGCTACCTATCATAGACCTCTGCTTGGTACGTTAAGTTTCTTGCGTAGACTTTTCAAGGGCTGGTGCAATAGCATCTACACGGTCAATTGTGGTTGATATTTGAAGGATTTCGAGTAGTGGGATTAGTCTGATGAGGAGTCATGGTAAGATAGATGGTTGGGGTTGAAATTCTGTTACGGCTATTGCATTAGGATTATAAAGATATGGACTTGATTTATTGACTATTAAATTGAGGTTTTGAATTATGAATTAGATCATGGATGAAATCATCTTGTAGATACCTAAGCAAAAACTATGAAGTATGAACAAAGTGTAATTATTGAAGTTCAGTTTAAAATTTTGAAGCCTTATTTGCTAGTTAATCAACGGTTGCATGACTATTGTTTGAATTAGGCTGATAATAATAATAGTTAGAGGTGTCAAAAGGGCCGGGCTGGCTTGACCCGAAAGGGTGAACAATACTGGCCCTAACCCTTAGGGCCTTGGGCCAGGGCTAGGGCCAAGCCTATTTATTTCCCAAAATTATCCAGGCCCAACCCGGCACTAAAAAGCCTGGGTCAGACCCTAAAAAATGGGTTGGCCCAAAATTGGCCCGTTTTTTATGTCCTGGCTCGACCCAACCCTCTTTTGGCCCCATTTTCTGGCCAATATTTTTCAAACCTTCTTATCCCCCTCTCTCTCCCTTCAACGGTCAGATTTCCCATTATTTGCCTAAATTTCACTTTTATCCCCCCTCCAATAGCTATATAACGGCTAGTTTAGGGGGTATTTTTGTCCAACTAATTTTTAACAACTCTTTTAAGATTTTTTTACACTTTTACCCTTCCCAACAACTATAAACGACTAGTTTTAAGGGGCATTTTGGTCTTTTATGGACTTTAAAAAATCTATAAATTCACAACCATTCTTTCATATTTTTTACACCAATCTTCTTACTCTCTTTTCTCTAAACATTCTACATTTCTACAAGCTTTGCTACTATTTCTCTCTCCAATTTTCAATTACAAGTATTACTTACTTGTTAACTAATTTCTATTCTTGCTACTTCTAATTCTTGTTACTCCTAATTCATTGGTTACTTCTAATTCTTTTGTTTACTAATTAGTAATTAGTAAATTCTTATTATTTATTGTTACTAAATTCTTTTTAATTACTAACTCTCTCCAATTTGAATTACGAGTATAGTAGTTAATTGTTATTTCTAATTACTAATTACTAATTACTGCTCTTATTCCTTTGCATTTAGTTACTCTTACTACTTTTATTTTTCAATCTAGTAAAAACGTTTAGCTTCAAATATGGCTGGATTACTGAAGAAACTGAAACGTGGATCATCATCACGAAAAAATACCACCACCACCACCGTAAGCACCACCACCACGGTCATCACAAACACCAATCCAAGCACCACCACAATCATTCGTTCCAGGACAAATGAGTATAGGCTGTATGATAAATACTCAAGCCAATTGGGAGTTCAATCAAAACATTTTAGATCTTGAATACACGCCTTCACAAGATACCTCGCATTATAGTCAAGGATGCAGCTCGGTTAGTGAAGCTACTACTCGGTGACGTAATCTTAGCCCAATGATCTATCATGGTGGAGAAGGGCCGAGCAATCCTTCTGGTAGTGAGCCAGAAGTCCAAAAGGCAAAAAAAAAAAAAAGCCGAGTGTTGGAATCATTTTGATGAAGTTATGGTGGTTGGCATCCGAAAAGCTCGATGTAAGTACTGTGCTAAATTATTTTTATTTGGTAGGGGTAATGGACATTTTAACAGGAATTACTCTCTGTGTGCACCTCGACAAGGCCACGTCGAACCTAGCCAAACGCAATTATCTTTTGACGATAAGTTATTTGTCTATAATCAGGGAGACAAAGAAACGGTCTCGCTGAATTTGTTATTCACGATGAACAAGCCTTTAGTTTTGCCAATAATGATAAGCACTCTAGATATATGAACACCTACGTGTTACCTTTGTATAAAAAAGGTTCATAGAAACACAACTAGATCTGATGCACTCCGGCAGTATAATGCTGCTAAAGCACGCCTTATTGATTATTTCGATTATTTTGACGGTAAAGTTAGTCTTACTCTTGATATTTGGCAATCTCCATTTACTTTTGTTAGTTATGCTTGTGTAACGGCCCATTAGATTGATGCAGATTGGATTATGAACAAGAGAATCATCACTTTCAAACTCTTTTTTTTTTTGCATGATGGAATTAACGTTGCTACTATTATAATTAAAGCATGTACCTCGTTTAAATTAAAGAATAAGATTACGAGTATTAGTTTTGATAATGCTACTAATAATAAAGTTGTTGTTGCAGCTTTAAAGGAGAGCCTTTAACCTGTACTTTCTAGTGAATTATTTCATGTTCTTTCTGTTTGTCATATGATTAATTTAATTATTCAAGATAGTTTAGCTACTGCAGGAGATATTCTTCTCAAAATGAGGGTATAACAGCGTTTGTTAATTGTTCGGGTCCAAGAACACAACAATTTAAAGCGTTGTGTGTTTAATATAATATACCTCGTCGGAGACCACTTACAGATATGGTCCATAGGTGGAACTCTACCTATCATATGCTTTTACATATTCTGGCATACAAAGAAGTGTATATGCATTTCTTACTAACTGCGTTCCCAGACGGCTTGCCAACTCCCACAGAATGGCAGATGGCTACACACCTATCTGAATTTTTTTGAGGTATTTTACACGTGTACCAATATATTGTCTGGTACGTACTATCCCACCTCTCCTATCGTCGTAATATAAATTTTCAAGATGGCTACAATGTTAATAAAATGGAGATATATAGGACCCTTTCAGGAAATAGTAAAAAAGATAGATAAAAAGTTTAATAAATATTAGAAGAAACTGCCTATTATTATTTTTTTTGTGGCTACTTGTTTAGATCCTAGGTTAAAGTTTATGGCGTGAACTTGTCGATACAAGAGATTACAAGACTAATGACCTACACAAAAGAGGACATAACCAGACTCACAGCGAAAGTGAGCAAGACATTGGAGGATCTGTTCAACCTCTATCATAATTCTGCTGACGTGCGCGGGTGAGCTTCATCATTGACGGGTGAGATGTATTATGCGCCATACCTGAAGGGACTTGAACATCTAGTAGCAAGACAACTACCTTGTGAAGATATTTCTAATTCGGCAGATTCATCTGCTTTTTTCTATTTTGATGAGATTGGTTTATATGCCAATTCTAATCATTATTCTGCTTTATCAATGCAAGGACAAGTTAATTTTAATTTGTTAAATTTTTTAAAACAAAATCAAAACATGTACAAAACTTTATCCCAAATTGTACGGGATGTACTGCCGGTGCAAGCCCCACGGTTGCTTCAGAGTCGGCATTTTTAGCGAACGAGAGGATTTTGGATGACAGAAGGAGCCGTCATAATCCCGAGTCTCTCGAGCTATGTGTATGTTGAAAGGATTATCTTGATGCGAAATATCGCGAGTAAGATAAATCGATTGATGATAGGAGGAGCAGCGACTCGGACGTTGAAATACTTCCAGATGATTAGGTAATTTTTTTTATTTTCCTTTTCTCAACTTTTAAGAATAAATTTTCTCACAAAATATAGATATATTTTCATATATATATATATATATATATATATATATATATATATATATAGAATAAGTTTTTGCAAGCAAGATAAATATTTTTTCATATATATAAAAAATAAGTAATTTCGCCTGTTTGTTTACAAGCAGTCGGTCCTAAGCCCGGATAAAAGGAGGAGAGCCTATGAACAAATTTATCTTCAATTTAACTCCATCAATTTGAATGTTAGAAATATTATTATATACACACATATTACTACACATGTGTGTGCGTGTTTAGGCATTTTTAGTTGTTTTACTTGCTTGCATACACATATATGTGGTAATATGTATACACACATATTACTATATGTACAAATCTTATAATACATTACAGAATCCTAGTCATAATAATACATTACAATTTTCTTACATAATAACGAGAAATTACGGCAATTCAACTCTTTCCAAAAAAAAAAGGTTGGGCCTGGGCCCGACCCTAAATATTGGGCCAGGGCTAAGGCTTGGACTGGGCCTAGATACCCCTCTTCTCTATCCCGACCTTGCCCGTTTCTCCACCCTATTGACCCGGCCCTTGCTTGTTTTCACGCCTGACCCGCTAGGCCCAGGCTGGGCCGGCCCAAGCCTGGCCCATTGACACATCTAATAATAGTCTTAGAAGATGAAGACTAAAAAGGAGGGGGATAGTTCAAAGATAAGGGTATTTTGTCTTTCCAAAGTTTAAAGGTTATTATTGCTCTAGCAAAATGGTCTCTATTGGCAATAGAGATCAATGTCAAAGCATTAGCCTGATGCCAAGGAAGTGGATTCGCAGTCAATGTGGAGGTGCCACAAGGAATGCAGTCCGAGTCAAATGCCAAGTATGCTCATATGGGGGCACAGAAAGGATGGAGTAATGGTAGAGACCAGGGGTTTTTCAGATAGAGCCTGAGGGTGAAGTGCTAAGAGGGTGATGGCACGGGGTGAATACACGGTGATAGTCACAGTCCGATGCTTAGATCTAGAGTCAAGATCCTATATATTTCTCTCTTAGGAATTCTAAAGTGAGAAAGTGAATGTGAGTTCTGGAAAAATGTAAAAAGTCCTTCAAATAAATTCTCAAGACCCCTATTTATAAAAGTCGAGATGATGATGCCTTCAACTGACACGTGGTACTCCCTGGGAGTGACATGTCATCGAGGGGGCCATAGGTGTTGGTGCTCCACAGACTGTTAGATCACATATTTACTCAGCCTACCCATATAGTGTCCCTCTGTCTATCTGAAAAGACTGGCTCCCACAACATTGGTATGGCTAGGGAACTGCTTTGATTTAGCCATCAGTCCAAAGCCCTTGCAGAGTCCCAAAGGGCTTGAGCGGACTAGGCACCATGCCCTTCGACGACCTGCTCTTGTCTCGGAGTGACCCGGGGGTCATAGTCCCTAAGGGTGTCGATGAAAGCCCCCAGTGCCAGAGCACGTGAACTAGTCAAGCAGACACCCTGGCAGTTAGCGTCTCGGAGGAGTCGCCTATCCTGTGGGTAAGTCCTTATGTCAAAGCACTCAGAGCTTGACAAGGTAATGTCTCAAAGGAGTCGTCTACCTGATGGGCCTAGTAGAATCCTAGAGGAACCATCTACCTGATAGAAGAGGAGTCTTCATTCCGGAGCACTTGGAGTTCCCCGATAAGATAGTGCCTTAAAGAGCGAGTCTATCCCCACGGGTGAGTCCTTGTGTCGGAGCACTCGGAGCATGCCAAGGTAGTGTCCCAGAGAAGTCATTTACCTCATGGGCCAAGGTAACATCCCGAAGGAGCCGTCTACCTGAAAAAATGGAGTCTTCGCTCCAGAGCACTTAAAGCTCCCTCGTGAAGATAGTGTCTTAGAGAGTGAGCCTATATTCACGAGTGAATCCTTGTGCCTGAGCACTTGGAGCATGCCAAGGTAATGTCCCGAAGGATTGCCTACCAGATGGGCCGAGGTAGCATCCGTAGAAGCCGTCTACTTGGGAGAAGATGAGTCTTCGTTCTGGAGCACTTGGAGCTCCATGGCGAAGATAGTGTGTCGGAGGAGTCGCCTACCTGACAGGCAGAGGTAGCATCCCTAAGAAGCTGTCTACCTGGCAGAAAGAGAGTCTTCACACCGGAGCACTTAGAGCTCCCTTGCCAAGATAGTGTCTTGGAGGAGTCGCCTATCCCCGTGGGATGCTGCACACTCTGAAGAGTAGGTTGAAGAAATTTCCACAACCAAGGCAAGGTGCGCATGATGTGGTGAAAGAATAGACCAACACGGGGGCGTGGTAGTGTGACAAAGTTCTGGGGTGCACGACTTTATAAGCGAAGCGGCACATGGGTGCGGCATAACGTGTGTAATGCCTGTGGCACATTACATGGAAATGACGCACAGGCGCGACAACGGATGTCTTGGAGTCGGGATTGTACCAAGGGCATGTGTTATGGAAATAGCATAGAGCACAACAACAGGTGTCACAGAGTGGGGAGTCATGCCCAAGGCTTGTGATGCGGAGATGGCGTTCAGGAATGACAGTTCAAATATGTACAGCCAGCCGAGGCGATCGGGGTAGTCGACCGACTGAGGCAGCGGGCCGGCCCGGGCCTAGTCGGGGGGTTACTTGACAAGATAATAGAGGTCCAAGTATGTATATCCAGGATGAAATAACAACATAAGCCCCCTGCATGCAGTATGCATAGAGGGGCAACTCCGGCGTGTAGCGCATGCATATTCGTGAGTTCATACTTAGAAGAATTTATGGTGTTCATTTGCTAGAGAGTTGCTGGCATGGTCTCTAAATGACGAATGTGAGGAGTAGGTGACTCGATCCACCTCATTCACCACCTACTGAAGCCTAGGGATGGTTGGGCGTTGATACAGGGGCATGACAACGGGCAAATGGGTGCGATCGGATGTCATGACGCAAGGCGCGGTGACAGACTCTGAACAATGAATGGGAGAAGTAGATGGTTCAAGCTGCCTCGTGCACCACTTACCAAGTATGTGGATGTCGCGAGGCGTCACAATGCGGGGGCTTGATAATGGGTGAATGGGCGCGATGGCAGGCGTGGGGGCACAATCGAGCATTCGTGACGTGGAGGCACAGTGCATGTCGTGTCAAAGGCACGTGACATAGAGACAACACTTAGGTGTGGCAGAGGCTCATGGGTGCAGTCGTCACAGAAGGACGAGGGTGAAAAGTAAGTGGCTTGAGCCACCTCGTGCACCACATACTTAAGCCCCCGATCAAAACAATTTTGTTCAAAGTTGAAAAAAAAAGTTCTAAGTATAGAGTGAGGGTGGTTGGTAGAGGTGGGAGTAAGCGTGGAGGCCAAATACTGAAATGAGAGAGAAAAGAGTAGACCAAAGTATGAGTTGGTCGTTGGCTTTGGTTTTCTGTGGATAGGGGTCGACCGACCGAAAAGATGGGTCATCGGCTTTGTTTGTCAGTCAAAAAAGAGGAGGGTTGACTGTGGCATCAGCCGAGGGGGTGAAAAGGGGTCAGCCAAAAGAGTTAGTCGTAGGCCTTGGGGGTTTTGGCCAAAGGTGGGGGTTAAGGGGGGGTCACCGAAGGTGAGGCCGAAGATGGAGCAGGAAGGATGGCTAAAGGGCCAAAAGGGGTGTGGCTAAAAAGAGGGGTCGGCCTTGAAAGGTGGGATAAGGTAGTTCGTCGGCTTTGGTTATCGGTCGTGGTATGAAGTTTGTTGGGTCGTTGGCCATGGTACCCGACAGTAGGGTGAAAGTTGGGATGCAGAAAGGGTGTGAATGAGTGGTTAACCATGGGTGTGCTGGATATAAGAAGGTCGGCCAAAGTGGTGATTGGCCAAGGGTAGGGAAAGTAAGTGGCCAAAAGAGTGGCCGAAGTAGGGGGAAAGAGGTGGTATAAGTGAGGGCCGAGGAAGGAAGAGGGATGGAGGCCGAAGGTTAAGGTGGGCCAAAGGGTTAGTTGAAAAGGGTCGAAAGGGTAAAGGGAGAGATGGTCGAAGTGGTGGCCGATGGAAGGAGTCGGCCTTGAAGGTTCGGTGTCATGGTAGGTGAAAGGTCGGCGTTGTGGTAGGTAGGGGGGTCGCCCTCTTACTAGGCATGGGGGTCGGCTAAAGTTCGTGGTGAACAGGGGAGAAAAGGAGAGAAGGGAAATGGCAAAAGCAGTACAATGGGTGATCTCGTGGGCTGCGACATCAGGCAAGGGGCGAGATGAGAAAAGAAAGGTAAGGGAGGGGGTTGCCGGCAATTGAGGGGGGCGACACCAGCATGGGCAATATCGATAGAGAGAGAGATAGTAAAAGAGGTGGCAACGCAAGGGGTGCGGCATTACGGGAAAGAGATAAAGACTAGAATTTTTTTGGGCATTAGGGTTTGGGGTGTATGGGTCGAGTTTCGGGTCGGTTGTGGATTATTGGGTTGGTTCTGGGCACTTTAGAGAAAGAAAGGGGTAGGCGGGTCACGTTGGGCACCTGGGTTTCTTGTTAGGACTTTGTATAGGGAAATAAAGGACTGGGTTGGCTCGGATCTGGATTGGCCTCCTCGGGTCGGGTTCTACGCTTTTCTTTTATTTCAATTTTTTTCTTTGGGCAGACCCATGGAAGGAGAGATAAGGGTAAGGTGGGGGGAAGAAAAAATTTTGATGAAAATTTTTCTAATTGTTAGAAAAAGGATGGGGGGAGCGGGGGGATGAAAAAATTTGTTGAATTTTTTTTTCAGGTGTTTGAAAGAGGATGAGAGGGGTGATGGGCTACATGAAAGAAAAAGTTTAAAAAAAAATTCTAAGTTCTAGAAAGGGGAGAGTGGAGGTCACGCAAGGGGGTGCCAAGAGAGGCCGCTGAGAAGGAGTTGGGGACTTGAGATGGTGGGCTGGCATTGATGACAAGTTGAGTTATAGAGGAAAGAGAGGCTCGAAGGCCGACCAGGGCAGTCGCGAGGCCTGAGGGCGAGGCCTGAGGGAGTGTTAGCTGATCGAGTCAAGACTTAGGCAGAATGGCTCAAGCCACCCTGCACACCACCTACCAAGTCACTATGCAAAGTAAGGTGGAGGGGGTAGGGGGAACCTGGCCTGCTTGGGATAGGGAAGGGGTGAAGCCCCCAAGGGAGTAGGTGATGGCATCAATCGTGGTGTATTAGTAGACTTGTGCAAGAGCAAATTTGTAGCTTGAAAATTGTCTTAATCTGAAAAATTAAGCTTCAATGATAACATAGGTAGGCAACATGCGTTAGTAAATGAGGATTAAGTACATGGAAACTTACAAAATGAAGGAAAAAGTACAAGTGTGGAAAATGTACTACGGCATGCCAGGGCTTGGGCGGGTGGGGCACAGAGTCCACACTTAAAGTTTGAGCTTGCCTGATGTAATTTTGTTAGCAAAGGCAAACTTGAGGCCCTTACACCACTTGATGTCGTGCCTGAAAATCAATGAAAAGGGCAATAGTTGGGATAGGCCAAGTCTGGATTTGGCATCGAAAAAGCTTATGGAATTGTCATTGATCAAAGTCTCGAGGAGAGCTTTGACTATCTTCAAGTTGAATGGGTATTTTGGGACAGGCATCGGCTGCCTTCTCTTGTCAGGGCACCAGTCCCCTCCTTGGGATCGATGCTTGCGGCTGTTGTCATTGTCACTGGCTACTTCCATAGTTGCGGTTAAGGTAATCTGAGTTTGGGGCTTCGGGGTCTTTGACGGACCGATTGAGTCAAAAGTACGTCACGCAACTTCCTTGAGATGCCCCTGAGACCAAAGCCGAAAGTTTTCAAGGTAGACCATGTAGGTGTCTTTCATGTTCTTTGCAGATGGGTATAAGAGTCTCATCCTTGCTGAAGTCAGTGCACTCTAAGAACTTATGATGAAATAGGTGTAACATAGGCATTGAGGTACTCCCCAAGGTTCTGGGGAATTCCAGCAATATCAACGATGATCACGCACTCAGTTTCACAGTGAAACTTATTAAGAAATAGCTAGACATGTTAGACCAAGAGAGGATGGTACGTTCGGGGATCTGGTGGCACCAAGAGTAGGCGAGGCCAGTCACGGACTTATGAAATTCTCAAAGCTTCAAAGTGTCGTCCTCCCTGTAATGCTTTACAGAGTTAGCAAGCTCACAGGCATTGTTCTCTTTGCCGTTGAACAAGCTAAAGCTTGGTTGCTTGTACTTAGCAGAATTGGGCTTGGTAGTGAGGTTGCTAGAGTAGAGAGCATGGATTGTTAGCTTATAGGAGGAGTGCAGTAAGGATGATTATTTGAGTAGGTGAAGGATGGTGTCAAGGTCATGCTTAGTGACATACGAAGCAGGAAAGGGTTTATGCCCAGTCGGGATGATCCTAGCACCTGAGCCCCCGGACAGGGCGACCTAAGGCATTGAGTGCATAACAATGGTAGAGAATAGCTGTGGTGGGGAACAGCTTGGGGCGTGGTTTGCATAGGGGTAGTGCCAACGGTAAAACACTGGCCGTCAGGAAGGGTCGATTGGAGCAAGTCGGGTGTATGAAGTTGTTCAGGTGTCATCATGTTAAGGTTAGGTTCCATCTCAATTGAGTCATGAGTCTTCGAAGTACTTCAAGCAAGGGTAAGGCAGGGCACTACGGGCTGAGGTACTGCGAGTCCTACCTACTAGGGCCTAGAGGACCAAGGCAGCGTTTGTTGCAACACTAGGACCTGGGCAGTGTTCAGAACTAGCCAGGCCCTGAAGGCAGGATTTGAGCAGTAAGAGCCAGTTCCTGAGCTTGGGATGACAGGGGGTGAGCAGCGGGCACTAGTTAGGGAGCTCTAAGGCCTTGAAAGGTCATAACTTTGAAGTTAATACATGGATTGATTTTTGTATTTTCAAGATGGCGGCCAAGAAAGAAGATTGAGAGTCTTAAAATTTGGTGATGATAGGAGCGAGGCGTTAGATTGTGGTGCTGACGGCCATGACAACATTGGGTGCATCTATCCTGGAGAGAGTCTGAAGTTGGTTATGGCTGGTCTCCTTTTGATCCTCAAGGTGATGCTCTTCTTGGACGGCCGAGTTGAGGCTGTGGCTGGTAGTCCTAGTAGTCCCGCGTTGTTGACTCATGGTTGCTTGGGTGTGTTAGATAAAGGATGCCAAAATGATACCAAGAAATGGGTCTGCAGTCGATGTAAATATGCCACAAGGAATGTAGTCCGAGTCATCTGCTAAGTATGCTGATATGGGACACAAGAAGGATGGAGCAAGGACAGAGACCAAGGGCTTCTAAGACAGAGCCTGAGGGTGGCAGTGCTAAGAAGGCGATGTCGCGTGGTGAATACATGATGACAATCACATTCCAATACTTAGGTCTAGAGTCAAGGTTCTGTATGTTTCTCTCTCTAGAATTCTAGATTGAGAAAGTGAATATGAGTTCTGGAAAAATGTCAAAAGTCCTCCAAATGAATTCTCAAGACCCTATTTATAGAGGTTGACATGATGATGTTATCAATAGACACATATCACTCATAGGGAGTGACACGTCACAGAGGGGACCATAGGTGCCGATGCTCCAAGGACTGTCGGATTGCACATTCACTAGCCCTGTTCTGCACAGCGTTGCTCTGTCTGTGTAGAAAGACTGGCTCCCTCAGCATCCAATATGGCCAGAGAACCTTCTTGATCTAGCCACCAGTCCAAAGCCCTCAAAGTCCCACAGGGCGTCGAGAGACGCTGAGGACCTGGCAGCGATGGGGAAGACCTGACGTCCAACTGAGCGGCAGACTAGGCATGATGCTCTCCAGAGGCCTACTCCCGTCTCAGAGTGACCCAGGGGTCATAGTCCCTAGGGGTGTCGATGAAAGCCCCCAGTGCCGGAGCACATAGATTAGTCACGCAGACACCCTGACAAAGATAGTGTCCCAGAGGAGTCGCCTATGCCGCGGGTGAGTCTTTGAGTCGGAGCACTCGAAAGGCGCCAAGGTAGTGTCTCAGAGAAGTCGCCTACCAGATGGTCTGAGGTAGCATTCTAGAGGAACCGTCTACCTGGAGGAAAGAGAGTCTCCATGTCAGAGTACTTAGAGCTCTGTAGCAGAGATAGTGTCTTAAAGATCAAGCTTATCCCCGTGGGTGAGTCCTTATGCCGGAGCACTCGGAGCGTGCCAAGGTAGTGTCACGGAGGAGCCGTCTACTTGGCAGAAGGGAAGTCTTCATGCCGAAGCATTTGGAGCTCCATAGAGGAAATATTATCTTAGAGAGTGAGCTTATCCCCACGGTGAGTCCTCGTTCCAGAGCACTCAGAGCGCGCCAACAGTAGTGTCCTTGAGGAGTCGCCTACATGACGGGCTGATATAGTATCCCGGAAGAGCTTTCTACCTGGCAGAATGGGAGTTTTCGTGCCAGAGCACTTGGAGCACCCTAGCAGAGATAATGTCCTGGAGAAGTTGCCAATCTCCACGACGGGAGAGTCCTTGTGTTGGAGCACTCAGAGCGACCCAATGTAGTGTCGCGGTGGAGTTGCCTACCCGACGAGTCGAGGTAGTATCTCGGAAGAGCCGTCTCTACCTAGTGGAAGGGAAGTCTTCATTCTGGAGCACTTAGAGCTCTCTAATGGAGATAGTGTCCCGGAAGAGTCACCTATCCCCGCGGGATGCTGCACACTTCTGGGAGTGGATCGAAGCATATTCTATGACCAAGGCAAGGTGCGGATGGTGTGGTGAAAGAATAGACTAACACGGGGGGCGTGGTAGCGTGACAGAGTGCCAATAGGCGTGACTATATAAGTGGCACAATGCATGGACGCGATAAAGTGTGTGTGGTGTCGGGGGTAGGTAACATGGAAATGACGCACGGGCCTGACAACGGTTGTTGCGGAGTTGGGCGTCGTGCCGGGGGCACGTGACATGGAAATGACAAAAGGGCGCAATGACGGGTGTCGCGGAGTCAGATGTTGTGCGGGGGCATATGATGTGGAGACGGCCCTTGGGCGCGGCAGTTCAAATATGCATAGCCGACTGAGGTGACAGGGTAGCCAAGCAATCGGGGTAGCCAAACAACTGGTGCAGCCGGTCGACCAGGGCCAGCCAGCCAAGGTTGCCAAACGGAATAGCAGAGGTTCAAGTGTATATGCAGGATGATATGACAACAACTATTACTTTAACAACTTCTACAGTAGGCCGCCTTAAATTACAACATGCTAATAGTCCAAAATCAATCAAGGCCATTGTCGTAGATGGAGATATTTCAAGCTAAATTAGTAGTCTTCCTACTAAAGTACATGTAAATACTGAGTTGTACTTAAAAATAATGATCAATATCATTTACGAGCCAAGTGAGGCTATTAACAATGATGACTATTGTCAAATAGTGCTAAATTCATAGTAGAGGTTAGGAGTGAGCACCAAACAGGTCAAACTGATCTAAACCGCTCAAATTGACAAAATCGAAGCAATCCAAATCGAATCGCCCAAAAATCTTAATGGTCTAGTTTCACATTTCTTAAACCGACCTCGATTCAATTAAGTTCACGGATCGCTTTTCTGAAACCTGTCACAAACCAAACTGAATCAATTTATGAGATATTGATTTGTTTTTAGTGACTTTAATTGAAAATTTTCACATACATGATACTAATCAACATCATGTATACAAAAGCTTCAAAATTAAAAAAACAAAAGAAATTAATTTGAGCCCTTATAACATAAAAAAGTCTTTTCCCCTCTAACTAATTATATTACTATGTACGCATAATTGAGTTTTCATCCTAATATAATACATATATCTTATATTAGCACGAGCACTTATATATTGAACGCAACAAGACTAGATCTAATTTAGATAAAATATACCTCCAATTTTAAATAATGTTTAAATTGAATAATAAGTGTGTAAACGAACAACTTTATAAATGAGTACAAACTAATCAAACTGACCAAACAAAACCTTAATTCGACTTAATAGAACAATCCAAATTAATGATGTTTGATTCAAAGAGATTCAAAAATTTTGAAATCAAAGAATAACGCTTCAGTTTAGAATTTGATCCTCAAATTAAATCGAACCGAATTGTACTGAGCTTCACTCTGAATTCGTAAAAAGTATCGTAAATAAACTCAAACAATAAAACGCCAAGTGACGATGGAGTGATAAAGAGTATTATAAACTGCAAACTAAAGTTTTGACTATTTACCGACCAAAAAAAAAAGAAGTTTTGACTATTTAAAAAAAAAAGGCGACGAGAAGAGACTATATCCGACCAAAATAAACAGGAGTGTATTTTTTGCCAAGCTGGTCATCCCAGTTCTTATCCGCAGGAGCGAGTTAACGAACCAATGACTGAGAAACTAACATAAGAGAAAGTAGACACAGAGAAGGATGGCGAGTAGTTCATCGGTCGATGATTTCTCAGTGGTGGTGCTGGCCTCCGATCTTGGCATTGACGCCCGACCCTTCTTGTCGCCATCAGACCAAGACAGAGACACCCCAGAAGAAAACTGGCACGACTGCCCTTCCCACTTGACCTCCGACGAAGACTTTTCAGATCTCGAAGCCTTGCAGTTCTTCCGCCTTGAACACGGTTGCGACAATTCCGGCCATCAAATTTTTCGAATCGTCGGGAAATACTTCCCTGGTAATTCACTTGCCGTAGGATTTTTGGGTTTTTGTGGTTGAGTTGAATTTTGGGGGTTTTGAATTCATTTAGGCATCTGGGTACTGGGTTTACTTAGTTTCGTTGTGGTCCATGGAGGTTATGAATGACGTTAGTAGCACTAGCATATGCGCTCGTGTGTTTGCTTATGAGCTTGTGCTTATGTGTGTAGGCTTTCCTTTAATAGATTTTCCACTTTGACCTTTTGAGAAATCCTAGGACTGATTCTGGTATATGTAGAACTTGAATTGAACTGAAATAGGAGTCATAGATCATTTTATTGAATGAGCATCGTTTGGCAAGTCAAGCTATGGTGAAAAACTAAGTAAAGTTAATGTTTACGTGTACACGGTCTATCTTGGAAATGCCCAAATGAGAGAAATCCAATTAGATGGGGGGAGAATTTGAAAGGTACAATGACATGTAAAAGGGTATTGCAAATGTAAGGACTCAATCTAGAGGACTTGATTGATAACTGCTTGAACGCGTCCTAGTGTGATCTTTAAGGCATTTGGAAGGTGAGCTGGGTTAAGAACTTTGTGTCTAAGCCTTGTTAGTGATGAAGTATACATAACTCAAGAAGTTGAATCTAGTGGACCATCAGGTTTATTAGGGAGATCCTTTTTTTTTTTTCCTTTTTTAAGTCAAGCATATTAGTTTTCCTATATGGATTTCAGGAATCATACTTTAGCTGCTTTCTCTTAGTTTAACGGTACAATTTGACTTTTGCAGTTGTTACCTCACGCCACAGTTTAAGGAGTAAGATTATTTGCATATTTTGTCTTAATTTCACTTGCTTTGTTGGTTTAGTTATGCCGCGTGAAAGATACTCTTATGATGTCTTCTACCCTGTAGTAGAATGCCAAAGTTCTTGAGGAAGGCCTTGGGCCAATAGGATTCTCGGGGCCTCCCATTCTGTAAACGTCGCACTATATATAATGCGTGGTAGGGTTAGGTTTGGTGAGGCATTCCTTTTCGATAAGGGTGACATCTCTGTACGTCATCTGTTGTATAGTGAAAATCTCTTCCATGCTTCCCTTGGACGCAATTGCTGAACCATGTTATATCTTGTGTTCTTTACTATTTTGCTATTGTCATTACTTGTTTTTGGTTATTTGGTTTGTAACCTATTATAACGGACGGTGATAGGAGTTAGTTGGTTGAGAATTTATGATGCTGTTGCGCACAACCTAGATAGTTGATGATACATCACTATTTTGTGTCTCTCTGAAACCAGAAAGATGAGAATCACATCAACTGAAGGGACTTCATACAAATAGGTTTGTTCTTCTAATGGTCTAAAAGATGTAAGATCTAATGGAAGGCATTTGACCAGAAAAGAAAATTATATCTATGAAATTTTGAACAATGACTTTCTGCGGATTTTTCATTCTGCTGACGCACTTCATACAAAAGAAAGGATGCATTAAACGCAAGGAGAATAATTAGAGGTTTTCGCTGAAAAGGGTTTTTCAGCATTGATTTGAATTCGATAGTGTAAAATATCTGATTAGAGATCGTTTGATAAGCCACTGCTGGGTGAACCTGGGCCGGCGGTTCATGCCTCACCTGTTGCACCTTTTGCTCGGCTACCGATGATCGTACTGTGCTATGTCATTCCAGGATGACAAGTAAGCATCTAAATAGTGAGGTGAAACAAAATCCTTACCATTAGCAGAATAGTATGTGTCAATTTTCTGTTAATATCCTGAGTTGGGAGTGGGGCGTATTTGATCTTTCCTCGTCACAGCCTTTGAGCAGCAGGAACTAAATATTGTTGGTTATCTAGTGCAAAGAAACAATATGCATGGATTTTTTTTCTTCCCAATATAACAGTGTGATTTTAAACCTCTAAAATTAGGGCAGATGATAGTTACATTAAATGGGTGGGTTAATCACTACTTGTGACCAATTTTGTGAATGGTTTGTTCAATGACGAGTGATCTGTACTTCCCATGGCTCTGCCCTTTCCACCCTGAGGTTTCTCCTTACTCTCTTTCTGTGCTTATTCCTTAACTCATTTCTATTGTGTAGTTTGCTCAAAAGAACGCAACATGAGTTTTTTTTCCCTTCCCCCTGCTGTATGTTTCATGCTGTAACGAGTGTCTAATACGTTAAAATTTATGTTCATTTTATTACTTGGGTACTTGTCGCATTGCGAATTGTTAGCAACTTCAAGTTATTGATTAACTGATGCCCTCTCCTGATGCACTTGAACCTGTGATCCAGCTCCAGTTATTAGTGGGGAACGGCTGAAAAAGTATGTATTCAACAAAATCTTTACTGAGATGCCAGAAGGGCCATTCTGCATTGTTTATATGCATAGTACTGTGCAGAAGGAAGACAATTCGCCTGGCCTGACTATCTTGAGGTGGATCTACGAAGAGCTTCCCACCGACTACAAGGACAGGCTTCAAATTGTGTACTTTGTTCATCCTGGGCTCCGCTCAAGGCTTGTCTTTGCCACTCTTGGCCGGTTCTTTTTAAGTGGAGGGTAAGTTTTTCCGTTGAGTTTTTCCGTTGCATCTTGATGGAAAATAATTTGCGTGTGGTACATGCTGCATCTAGTCAGCATTTATATAGTTATCTGAATCTTTGGATTATGCTTCCGTTATCCATTCATGAATCATGTGAAGGATAAAAAAGAAAGCTAGTGCGTTACTATCAGTATGTCTTTGGTGATAAGACATCATTAAGTTGCTTCACAGTATCATTATTGGATGAGGTGCCGTTACCCTTACTTTAATGTCCACACGAACAGCCTTAAAACTCATGCTGCCCTTTTTATACCCGATGCATATAATCTTATGTTTGTATCACAGAGCTCTGCCACTTTGAGTGCAATACTATTAGCTCTCTGCCCTACTAAAGATGAATTGCACTGGTGTTTTTCTTCGACTTGCAATTTCAATTAATATTGAGTCTTAACGAAGTGCTGTACTCAATGGACTGTATAACTATCCGCGTTGTGTAGTTGAATACTTCGAAAGCTAATGCTTATCTGAAATGCAATTATCTTGCAAAATAAGGATCAGTGATTTTAAGTCCTAATTTTAAGTTTATCTTTCCTCTTTGGCCTACCCCTTCTGCCAAAGTATATCCACCCTTTTTGTTCTCCCTTTTGACTGAACTTGTCTTCGTGCTTTTACTTTGTAACAACTTCAGGTTGCTTTGCATCTTTGCTAACATTTTGTTTCTTTCCCGTTGAATATAGCTTGTACTGGAAAATAAAGTATGTTAGCCGCCTACAATACCTATGGGAAGATATGAAGAAAGGAGAGCTTGAGATCCCAGAGTTCGTGAGTGACCACGATGATGTTCTGGAGCACAGGCCGCTGACAGATTATGGAATAGAGCCAGATCCTCTTCGCCTGACTGGGATTCCTTCAACACCATACTCGTATGGGCGGTATGAAGACGTGTGGACATCTAGAGAGTGCACATCCTAGTGTGGCTATTACACAGACACGAGCTTTCTAAGAAATGATTTGTACAGGCTGCTAAGTATGATTGTATCATAGGGAGTTGTGAATTGGCTCTCTCATAGCATTGTGTTCGGTTTCTTGTATGCTAAAACTTTCAGAGTTTCGACCCTACCCCACTTGGTTGCCGAGTACAATTGTGTATCTCTCAGACACTCTTTTTGGAGAGCGAGCGTGTTGTGTTACAAGCACCTTGTGGAATTTGTTGCAGGTCGTATTAGTCTAGACTAGACTGTTTGGTTGAATCAACGACACAATTAATGGTCCTTAAAAATACTCGATGACTTTGTAATTCTTTCACAAAGTGAGTTGCAACCAACGTTATTGGATCATTCAGCTTTCATCCCTGCTCATTCATCATGCAAGACCTTCTGCAACTTGCCTTCTGTGCCATATAACAGCCGTTTCTACCATAATAAGAGCAGTTATCGCTTTCCAGGCCCACTTCTGTTAAGCCTACCTGATCCACACACAAACACACGCACAGAGGCTCTGCAATCACTGTAAACCCAGAAATGTACCGAGCTCACAATCTCAAACGCTCCCTTCAAAACCGCCACCACCGCTCTATACCCCCACATTCCACCCCCACCACCATCCCCCCTCAAAACCCCCTAAACCCCACCGTCCTCCGCCACCCGTTCTCCACCACGCCCAACCCACCCCTCCCTTCCCCCGCCTCCTCCAACTCCTCTTCCGAACTCCTTAAATACCTTGGCTACACCGCCCTCCTCGCCGCCTCCGCCGCCGCCACCTACTACTCCTTCCCCTACCCCGAAAACGCCAAGCACAAGAAAGCCCACCTCTTCCGCTACGCCCCGCCGCCCGATGACCTCCAAACCGTGTCTAACTGGAGCGGGACCCACGAGGTCCAGACCCGGGTCTTCCTCCAGCCCGAGTCCCTCGAAGAACTGGAGAAGATTGTTAGGGATGCAAATGAGAGAAGGCAGAAAATCCGGCCGGTTGGGTCGGGTCTGTCCCCGAACGGAATCGGGCTGACCCGGGCCGGGATGGTGAACCTGGCTCTTTTGGACAAGGTTTTGGAGGTTGACAAGGAGAGGAGGACGGTCCGGGTCCAGGCGGGTGTTCGGGTCCAGCAGCTCGTGGATGGGATCAAGGAGTATGGGCTGACCCTGCAGAATTTCGCTTCCATTAGGGAGCAACAAGTTGGGGGCATTGTTCAGGTATGGCTTGTGCATCGTATTCGCCTACGTTTCATTAATGGCATTTTTGTACTTCTACGATGTGTAAATATAAGCTGTTTGAGCCATGATTTTACAGTGAATTGCTTGTGAATTTGCAGCCTACATAGTGAGTTCTTAGCATATGAAAAAGCGGCTGCTACACATCGTAAGGGCCAATTTGTAATGGGTTTTAGGGGACTTATATACAGGTGCTAGCCGATTTCACAGGCGTATCTCCGTTACTGCCCGTAACGGTTCGCCGTTACTGCACCGTTACGGGCTGTAACGCCGTGTTTACCGTTGAATCTGCTTGCAGTGGTAATAGCTTGAAGAGATAAGACAGGAGAAGAAAAGGGAAGAGGTGGCTGCGTGTGCTTGAGAAGAGGAGGAAGAAGGTGTACAGTAACAGCACAGTTCTTATAGCCTGTTGACTATTTTATGGTGGCTAACTTTTAGGTTCAGGTTTAGTTTAGGTTATTCTCTAGAAGTCTTTCATATGTGGGTGGGCTTTGGAGTTTGGACCTTTGATTAGTACTCGAGTATTATATTATTATGATTTGGTTTGATTTGGTTTAGTCTAATGCTGAATGTGAGCTACAATTATCTAAAAGTAAGGAATTGTGCTACATCGTACATATCTTTGAGTTTTAATCATTTGCTAAAGTTTGAAAAAAATTCAAAGTCGCGGTAACCGATTCCTGTTAGGTAACATCCGATACTCCCAATATTGTTACACCGCAATCGCAACCGTTATATGTCCCGAAACCGCAATTTAAAACCATGAAATATGATTACATAGGCAGAAGAAAATGAATATTTCCCTTTAATAAGTCTGTATTTCAGATGAACATAGTCCAATCATGTCATTAGGGTAGCTGTCAAACTTCGAGTCTGCTGAGAAGCTACATGTGTTTAGTGCATTACGTTTATTAAGCAGCGTAGTAAGCCCTTAGAATACAAACTTGATTACTCCTATCGTCATTTAATAGTTCATCTGTTTACTCAGATTCTATTTGTTGTGGTTCGCCTCGATACCTTAACAATCAAAAGCAAACCTTAATGTACCATATTACTGCTTTTCCATGGTTTCACCGCTGTAGTAATTTAACTCTCTATGCCCCCCAGGACATTGCGGTTTGGGTTATGGTAGCAAATTTGCTTGCCACTTTTCTCTGTAAGGTTGAGGTTATGGATTAGACACTTAGTATTACCTTTGAAGGGGACATTTTATACTTGCTTACTTTCCTTGGGCGTTTTTCACTTGTAAATTGATTCGAAGTGTTACAAGAGTTAACTGGACATACACACATTTTGTTTGTGAGGACTTATGCAATAAGTTTATCTTTCATGTTTATTTTTGTGATTTAAGTGTTAAGATCTTGGCTCCTCTTTTGAATGACTCATCTTTAGGTTGGCGCACATGGTACTGGTGCAAGGTTGCCTCCCATCGATGAGCAGGTTATCAGCATGAAGCTGGTTACTCCAGCGAAGGGAATAATTGAGGTTTCAAAAGAGAAAAACCCGGAACTCTTTTATCTGGCTCGTGTTGGACTAGGAGGCCTTGGAGTGGTTGCAGAAGTCACTCTCCAATGTGTCGAGAGGCAGGAGCTTGTAGAGCACACATTTATCTCAAATATGAAAGAGATCAAGAGAAACCATAAGTAAATTCTTCGACTACTCTCTGGTTAATTAAATATTTTTTTTCCTTATGGTTGAGCTTGAGCACGAGAATGATGTGTACTACCTCTTTGTATGTACACTATAACATATCAAAGACCTATACCTATGAGAATACTTCCATATAAGAGATCATAGGAACTAGAATTTGATACTTCCTTGGATGATATGTTTGAAGTTTAGTCTGGAGACCCTCATCAAATCATCTACCAACCATGACTTTCGCCTAGTTAATCCCTCTTTAGAATATCCAAAATAGGCACATCAACTGGTACTTCATGCTTAATGGTGACAACGCATCAGGGTGGGGATCAACTATGCGTTTCTTTATATCCCCTTCGTCAAAAGTATTTCATTTCTGATTTCCCGTCTTTCCGCTTGCACACTGATAATGAATATTCACGATGAGCCATACCAGATTTATTTGTTCCAGGAGAAGGTTTTTAGGATTTAGAATGTATACTTATGGATTTGATCATTTCTTGAGAGTCAGAAATCTGAACCCCCATTTCTCTCTGCAGGAAATTTCTATCTGAGAACAAGCATGTCAAGTACCTTTATATTCCAGGTACCGACGCTGTCGTGGTCGTGAGATGTAATCCTGTTTCAAAGTGGAAAGGCCCACCAAAGTTCAAACCAAAATACACCAATGATGAAGCTATACAGCATATGCGTGATCTCTACCAGGAGTCGCTGAAAAAGTACAGGTATATGTGTTGTCTGTTACACTTTGCATATTTCGTAAATCCCTTGCTGAGGTTGAGGCATGTAGAAGAGGAAGTAGCAGTGTACTTGTGTGCCTTTTAATGATTTGCAGGATCCCATTTAATGTGCTATTGTTTTCTTTGATATTTTCTTCTTTTTGTTTTCCCTTTTGGTCTGGTCTTTATTGTTTTATCTTTTCTGGTCAAAATGTTAACATGTATTAGTTGGCCGAATACCCCCAGTCTGTAGTTCACTAACTCAAAGAGAAATGCAAGAAGTTGCCCATATAAGATTTCTTTACCTTTCTTCTTGTGTCATTGCATTATGCTTTTGTTGCTTCTACTTTGCAAGCTTTTTGTTCCTATATTTAGGTGTGTTGTCCATTAGATTCTTTTTTTGAAGAATATTTCATATGCATTTGTCTCTTCTTTGCAGAGGTGAAGCCACAGCTAAAATGCCAGATGAGGATGAACCAAATGTAAATGAACTTTCTTTTACGGAGCTAAGAGATAAACTGCTTGCCCTTGATCCCCTCAATACAGACCATGTAAAGAAGGTAAATCAAGCTGAGGCTGAGTTCTGGAGGCGGTCAGAGGGGTACCGAGTAGGTTGGAGTGATGAAATTCTGGGCTTTGATTGTGGTGGTCAACAGTGGGTATCAGAGACCTGTTTTCCTGCCGGAACCTTGGCAAAGCCGAGCATGAAAGACCTTGAATTCATAGAACGATTGGTGGAGCTCATAGAAAAAGAAAGCATACCCGCTCCTGCACCTATAGAGCAGAGATGGACAGCATGCAGTAAGAGTCCCATGAGTCCGGCTTCAAGCTTGGCAGAGGATGATATATTCTCATGGGTACTTTTTATCTTCTTTTTAAAGTATTACTAGATGCAAAATGTTGTTGAAGTATCACAAGTATAATTGGCTAAGGCAAAGGCATCCCATGAACCTCTTCCTGACTCTCTTCTTCAACAGTAAAACCCAACAGGTCAGTGCTGTACCAATGGCACCTTCACCAACCAAACTCTAGCAGTCTTATTATTAGTCCCATGCTTAGTTGCACAAAGCGGGTGCGGGGGCGGGAGCGGGAACGGGGGTGGGGGAGCGTAAGCACCAAGAAGAATCTGAAGTTGGGAGCGGCTTGAATAAATAAATGAGTAAAAAGTATTATCATTTGTTTAGTATAGTTTACATAGCCAGCAACAACAGACAAGGAGACTTTAAGGACTTGAAGGAGGAGAGAAACAAGTAATTGAGTTGAAAAGGGCTTGATTTTCAGGTATTCTCTCACTTGTTCCTTGCATCTCTATCCAGCTAACGGGATCAAGTTCCCATATTAGCTTGGGACGAGATCCCATGGAGCTCCTAACTTGGGATCGCAAAAGCGAGTTTCCGTAAGAGAAACATCACCTTATTAGGAGTTTCCTGCAACTAAGGTCCCATGACCGCTATCAGTTTTTCCCAAATCCCTGACAACCATCATAATCCATATCATGCAAAACTTATTATTCTAACCGGGAGCCTATTTTCACCTGATATGGATGATGGGACAAGATAATTTCATGATTCCTGTTTCATTAAAAACACCCCATTGCGTATAGAAAGAAAATACAAAGGAAAAAAGGTGAAGAGGTTCCGTCAACAACCTCTACCTGCTTTCACAGATTGGCATCTCTATGCGTCTGCGGCAGGATTTTGCAATTAGAAACAGAGAGCTGTCTAACAACTTCCAAATTGCAATCTGATGCCGTAGATGCACAAAGGGTGCAACTTTAATCTGTCCTCCAAAATCCACCATTGACACCTTCGGACCAATCTTATCCAACGGTCCAACCGGACCGTTGATTCTCTCGTCTCAGACTTCAGATTTGGGAAAAATCAAGTACGAACTCGTTGGAGGGTGGGAGGATTTTGTCCATTAAATTGTTACTTTTAGTTTTGCTTTGGTAAAAGCCCCTATTGCTTTGGCGATATGGGTTTGCAAAGTATATTTCATACATGCACGGGCACTGCCCCTTCTTCCTCAATAGTATTTTTACTAACAAATAGCTTGGTGGAGTGAGACCTAAAATGCCATTAGTTTTGTGGATCAGTAAGAACGATAAAATCAACACATATTGAGGAACAAAAGCATGAAAATAGAGAATGGAAGCTTTTAAATTACAGTCATGATTGAGACACAAACATTTAAAAGATCTGATAATCGTAACACTATTTTTGAGATATAAAAACAGAGAATCTTCTCTCTAACAATTAGGGTTTTATGTGGCAATAATTCCTGGCAAATTCCCCTATGATGGCAACACAACGCAAATCAAATCGCATGAGAGGTCCTCCTAAGGATCCATATGCGAAAGACTTTGTCGGAAAACCTTGGGGAGGATCACAGGATTCAAAAGCAGCGACTGAGAAATCAATGGCTGAGAAATCTCCAAACAACCTTACGATCGCACTTGGATCGAATGACTTTTCTGATGTTCGAGATATTCAACCAGGAATAATCAAAGAATCGAGTTCTGATTCTGATGAAGATGTTGATATTCGAGCATTAACAAATCAACTACAGAAACAGTTGAAGGAAATGCAGGACGAAAACAGCAAATTGAAGGATACAATAAAGGAATTGGAGAAAGTCAAATTGGGGACATTAATGGAGGGAGAAATCCAGACAGAGTTAATACAGGAGAATCTAAGATCTGGATCAATGGCGAGTGGATCTGACGCGATGATGGAAGGTACACAACACGCGCTAATTGGCACCAAAATCAATCAAGAATTTCCTGCTCTAAGAAAACAGAATACAACACAAAAAACAGGAAACATCATGAGCCATGCACAACAATCACACGCAAAACCAACATATGCTGCTGTGGTGAAGCCAAATAGAGAATGTGTGCAGGAAAACAAGCTTACCTTCATTAAACCACAAGAAATGGGAGAGCAACAAACAGTCTAATTCACTGCAGAAGAAATTGAACCAGCAATACAACTATGGAGAAATGCGATTGTAGCCTATGTGCTAGGATCTAAACCCCCATTACATGTGATACAGAGGGTGTTGGAGAGGAAATGGGGATTATTTGGAAAATTCTCACTGAGTCTATATAAAGCTGGGATATACATTGTCAATTTTGACAATGAAGAGGCACAAACTATGGTGCTGGAGAAAGGTCCTTGGACTTTTGACAACAAACCTATGATAATTAGGCCATGGTCACAAGATGTCTCTATGGAAAAGGAAGGCGGCCTGCATGCTGTGCCATTATGGATTAAACTACCCCAGCTACCCTTGCAATTCTGGACAAGCAACATACTAAGCAAAATAAGCAGTACATTGGGGAAGCCTTTGTTTACTGACATAATGACAGGTAGTAGGGAAAGACTCATGTATGCAAGAGTATGTGTAGAAATGGATGTTAATAGCACATTCCCTACAGAGATTACTATTATGGGGCCAAATAACTGGATTCATAAGCAAAAGGTTGAATATGAATGGAAACCAGCTAAGTGTGGGCATTGCAATGTGTTTGGACACTTGGAGTCCAGCTGCTACAACAAACCAAAGATCACTCAAATCTGGAAGAGAAAAATAATACAAGAAACAGGGGACAAACTTGAAAATGGGACTGATCAAATGGCACAGAATCAAGATAATCCTAGCCACATTGAGATAAGTCCTTATATTCATAAACTGCTACATAGTGGTACTGAGAATGAGGTAAGACCACAATTCAGATTACAGCAGAAAGCTATGCATGATAGGGGCAGTGAGATGTTTCCTAGTACTCATAATAGATTCCAAAAACTTGCCCAAATTGAGAATCAAAATGAGGAAGACAGGAACCCAAGTGAACAATCCCAGGATAAACAGAATAAGGGTCACTTGGAGATCAGGAAGAAAATTGGTATCAAAACAACATCAAATGTTGGCCAGCTGGAACATCAGGGGTCTAAATGACCCTATCAAACAATACGAGGTGAAGAAGGCCCTGGGCAAACAAAAAATTGACTTTGTAGGGCTATTGGAAACTAAAGTTGAGGTGATGAATATTCAAGAGATCACCAAGAAATGGAATAAGGAGTGGAAATTTGTACACAACACCAATAGAAAAGGGGTTTCAAGAATATGGATTGGATGGAATTCCAACAATATTCATTTTCATATGTTGGCTTGTGAAGAACAGGTTATAACTGGACAAGTGAAGGTGAAAGAAAGCAATGAAACATTTAGTGTCTCATGCATCTATGGAAGTAATAAAGGTACAAAAAGAAGGATTCTCTGGGAACAGTTATACCACCACAAAACTCTCCTTGGTCAAACACCATGGATATTGATGGGGGATTATAATGTGGTAAGGAAGTCCAGTGAAAAACAAGGGGGTGCAAATATATGTCAAAGAGATGTTGAAGATTTCAATACATGCATTAGAAGAATACAATTGGAGGATATGCAAACAATTGGAATGGTGTACACTTGGAGTAACAACAGAGCAGAAGATCTCATTAGATGTAGATTGGACAGAATCTTGCAAAATGAAGACTGGATGACTAAGAACCCAAACTCACAAGCTATAGCTCAGGTCCCTGGAGTTTCTGATCATTCTTTGATCATTGTGCAAAGGTACCAAACTGAGGCAAAAGGGAAGAAACCATTCAAATTCTTTAATTTTTGGATGATGCATAATACCTTCAAGGAAAAATTGCACAAAAGCTGGGACACACAACGTCATGGAAGTGCCTGTGTAAGACTTAGTCAAAAACTTAAAGCCTTAAAGCCTGTTTTAAGGCAGTTGAATAAGGCACACTATAGTGACATCTCTCAGAAAACTGCTGAGGCCTGGAATCAGGTTCAAGAAATTCAAAAGAAGATCATGGAAACTGGGGACACCAATCTGATACAGAGAGAACAAGAAATACAAGCTACATACTATCATTTAGCAAAGGCTGAGGAGAGCTTCTACTACCAAAAAGCAAGAGTGAAGGACATCAAGCTGGGGGACCAAAATACAGCTTACTTCCATAAGAAAGTGAAAGTCCACAGGGCCCACAACAAGATCATGGCTATTTTTACTGAAGATGGGCAGCAAGTAACAGGGGCTGATGAAGTGCACAGGGAGGCAATAAGACATTTTACCAATTTCCTAGGCACATCAGTGCCAAGACACACTGCTACAAAGGAAAGACTGAGGCAAATCTTCAAGCAGCAAATCTCACTGGAGGATCAAGATAGGCTGAAGGCACAGGTTACAATTCAGGAAGTGAGGGAAGCAGTGTTCTCCCTTAAACACAATAAAGCCCCAGGTCCAGATGGGTACACAGCTGAGTTTTACCAGAAAAATTGAGAAGTGGTGGGAAAAGATTTAGAGGATGCTGTCATGGAATTCTTCAAAAAAGGTACAGGTATACACTTGTTCAACAATACAGGACTCACCTTAATCCCCAAAGTAACCTGCCCCAATACAATGAAAGACTTTAGACCCATTGCTTGTTGCAATGTGGTCTATAAAATCATTTAAAAAATTCTATGTCAGAGAATTAAAGAAGTGCTTCCTAAGATCATCAGCAATAGACCATCAGCTTTTGTGAGCAAAAGACATATCTCAGATAATATATTGCTGATGCAAGAGCTTGTGAAAAACTATCACAAAGAGGGGGGCAAGCCTAGATGTGTTATAAAAATAGACATTCAAAAGGCCTATGATTCTGTTGGTTGGGATTTTTTGAAAAGTGTCATGGAGGTTCTCAATTTCCCTAATGAATACACTGCTTGGGTTATGAAATGTGTGCAAACTGCAAAGTTTTCCATTAACTTGAATGGAGCAATGGAAGGCTACTTTACTAGCTCAAAAGGGCTCAGACAGGGGGATCCAATATCACCCTATTTGTTCCTAGTGGTGATGGAAGCTTTCTCTAATCTCATGGATGACTATGCAAGAGTACAAGGGTTTAAGTACCACCCTAAATGCCAAGATCTTCAGATAAATCATCTGTGCTTTGCAGATGATATATTCATTATGGCTGCAGCTGATCAGGCTTCATTAACACTTATCAAGCAGGCTTTGGATGAATTTGGGTCACTTTCTGGATTATATCCTAATCTAGACAAGAGTTCCCTATTTCTGGCTGGGGTAAAGGAGGAGGAAAAAGCTAATCTACAACAGAACATAGCTATTCCTATAGCTGAGTTGCCAGTCACATACTTAGGAGTCCCCCTTATAACAAGTAAACTACATTCTAAGGACTGCCAAGTGCTCATTGAGAAGCTAACAAAGAAGATTCAATACTGGACTACACATCATCTCTCCTATGCAGGCAGGCTACAACTGGCAAGCTCAGTACTGCTGAGTATGCAGATGTACTGGTGCTCGATATTCATACTTCCACAGAGAATAATAAAGCAAATTGAAGCAAAGATTCGAGCTTTCCTATGGCATGGAAGGGACACACACTGTACTGGAGCAAAAGTTTCATGGGCAGACTTATGTGTACCTAAGAAGGAAGGGGGCCTTGGGCTGAAAAGAGTAGGGGAATGGAATAAAGCATTCCTAATGAAGCATATCTGGGATCTAGCAAGTAATAAAGAATCTCTGTGGGTGAAGTGGTGTCGCACCTATATAATCAAGGGCAAACATTTCTGGACCTTCAAAGCTCCTGTGATTTTATCTTGGAAATGGAGCAAGATTGTTAAGCTCAGAGCATTAATTCAGCAATTTGTGAGACACAAGATTGGAAATGGACACAAGACATGGTTATGGCTTGATAATTGGATGCCTAAGGGTAATTTAACTACTCAATATGGTGCTAGAATCAGCTATGACTCTGGGCTGAGAGCAGATTCTAAGGTTGCAGATATAATAGAAGCTAACCAATGGCAACTTCCACCTGCTAGATCTCAAGCAATCAGATTATGGCTTATAGACATGAGATGTATGCCTCCACCCCAGGCAGATAAAGAAGACCAAATTCTGTGGAATTTGAACAAGAATGGAGAATTTACTATGCATTCAGCCTGGCAAGCCATCAGAACAACAAAGGAGCAAGTGCCCTGGAGTAAAGTGGTCTGGTTCAATGGTAATATACCTAAAAGTGCTCTGATAATGTGGATGCTGTACAAAGATGGACTTAGAACAAAAGACAAGCTGAAGAAATGGAATCTTATTGAGGATGACAGTTGCTCTTTATGCAATAAGGGCAAAGAGAATATAGACCATTTATTCTGGATTATTCTGGAATTGTGAATACTCAGAAGGGATATGGGAGAAGGTGTTTGAGAAGCTGCAGATAGTCAGGCACTGGAAATCATGGCATCAAGTGATGGAAAATGCTACTATCCTATTTAGAAGGAAAAGTTTCCAAGCTAAACTGAAAAAGCTGGGACTTGCAGTGACAGTTTACATGCTCTGGGGGGAAAGGAATGCTCGGATTTTCAAGCAGCAATCTCAGAATATGGAAGCTACATTTCAGCAGATACAACAATGGATGCAATGGAGAGTAAGAAGTTGGAAGAGAGTTCCATGCTCTAGCAAGAACATGACATTATGTGTTAATTGGGAAATAGATAGAAGAATACTACTTGATTGATATTTTGTCATTGCTTATAAGCTAGGAAAGCTAAGTAAGGAAAGACTATACATCTGTAAATACATATTTTGAGATCAATACAATTGACTTTCACCCAAAAAAAAAAAAAACAATAGTATTTTTACCATCAAACAGCGGGAAACGTAAATCTAAGTATGTATCAATTATATACTTTTTCTCTTTGGCAAACCAAGAGACTTCCCTTTCTATAGATAGCAGCTTTGATGTTGCCGTGATATGCAAATTGCATATACACTGGATATACACTGGCCACCCCTACATAACTGACTGAAGTTTGTTACATATAGGCCAGCCACCCTCACCTCTCCCCTCCCAAGTAAACTCAAATCGGTATAGGGGTTAGCCTCATATCAGTTGCGTAAGGGTGGCCTCTAAATGACAGAATTGCGACTGACCACTTATATATCTAAAGTTTTGGAGTCCCCCCAAGGCAACTTACATATGCATACATTCAAAATTTAGTCATTACCTTCTTTTGGTATCTACATTCTAGTATCTCATCCATTTCATTATTTGGGTCCCGTAGGTTGGAAGTTTGTCTAAAGTTGTTGTATATTGACATGGTTCTAGCGCGTAGTAAAAGATTGGGGCTTAAAGTTTGTACTACCCATGGGATTTAGTAGAAGCATCAGTCTCTGCCATAAACACAGTGCAGCTTGTAATTCTCTATATTTATGAATTTTACCTAACTCTTATCCTGTATACCAGGTTGGTATTATTATGTATCTTCCAACGATGGATGCCCGCCAGAGGAAAGAAATAACAGAAGAATTCTTCCACTACAGGCATTTGACTCAAGAACAGTTATGGGATCAGTATTCTGCTTATGAACACTGGGCTAAGATTGAGGTATTCCTGTTTGTCTAATTTGTTGCAAAAGAGGCATCTTATAATATTCTGATTACAAAAATCAATATGATGAAAAAGACATGTTTGGAATTTTTTACTACGCATCAGCAAGCACTAGTTACTTTAGCATATGTTTTGAAATTAAATTTTTTGTAAGTTCTGAACATCTGGAAATGCCATCTTCTTAATACTTCTTTCTTATTAGGTACTATCTCGAAATTTGTTCTAAGCATTTGGATAGGGTTTTAGGTAATAAAGAGGCCTGAGATAATCTGAGCAATGAAGATTCCTTGACTTTTAGTTGTGAAAAGAAAAAAACGTTCTCAGTAATGTGTAGATCCTTAATTATTTTTCTTAGGTGCAAGATATTCAATCATTCAACTGCGTTAATTTCTGTACCTGAATATTTACAGAATTTTGTTTCATCTTGCTGCAAGGGTCAATAACTATACTATACGGACACTTTTATTTTCGTTGCAGTGATTTTGGTTTCGGAATACAAGTAACATTGTTGGTTTGCAGGTCCCAAAGGACAAGGAAGAGCTTGCAGCACTCCAATCAAGGTTAAAGAAGCGATTTCCTGTCGAGGCCTACAATAAAGCACGAAAGGAACTGGATCCCAATCGTATCCTTTCTAATAACATGCTGGAGAAGCTGTTCCCATCAGCGGATACAATTTGATGAGCATCTGCATCTTCTGGTTAGTTCTTTGTTAGTATTTTACGTGCCAACATAATCCAGTTTAAACTTTATGTTGATTTTGTCAAATCTGGTTACTGTATGAAATGCGTGGCTGTCGTTAAAACAGATATCACAATTCAAGGGGATTAGATTATTGTCAATTTCACAAGGTAAAGATTTGACATGACAAGTTCATTCTTCAATTTGAGGCTGCTTCAAACTAGAAAAGCTTTACTACGACTTGTAAAGGATAGAGAAAAATATGAGCCAGGGTAAGCATTCTGTTCTAGTATCACATGTTTGCATGCTTAACACTTCTTACAATTGAGAATCAGGGAACTTCATACTCCACAATTCTAGCTTTTACAATAGAGAATCAGGAAACTTTGGAATCTAGAATTGTAGCTTTTAGTACATGGTACTTGCTTTAGCTCTTGAATATCTTTCATTGGCAACTGCAGATGATCTAAAATTGCCTGATCATATTTTTCAGTTGTTCTTAAGGTGTAAAATGTCTCAGAAGAGAACAACAACCTTCCCCCCCCCCCCCCCCCCACCAACCAAAAAATAAATAATAAAAAAAAAGACAAAGAAAAAAAAGAACAGAAAGGCTTTTTGAAAAATATTATTCGCGAAAGAACAGAGGCATAATAGCACTTAAAGATTTTACAATACCTCTTTAATGAGTCAGCGTTGTAAGTCTTTTGAACCTTTAGAACCATGCAGACATGCACTTAAAATCTTGAACCAAGTTTGATCTCAACCCATTTATGTTTAAATCTGTGTATGCTTGTTTGAAGATACTGTCCCAGTTTTTAGATATTGAAGTTGCGCAAGATAAGCATCAATAGTAGATTCAAGATTGCTTTAAGAGTAATTGAAGCAATTGCTAGTCTGGTAAAGAAATGATGGAAAAGGAAAACAGTCTTTATTACACAATATAATCTTTACTACAAAACTTCATATCGGGATATATGATCACATAAAGTGAGAGTATTGCTAATCATTGATTCTGAGGTCGAGACATTCCTAGTCATAGTCTAGCAGCACTCTTCACAGAGCCAACAGCAACATAGAGCGAAAAGGCTGCACGAAAAGTCAAAAATGAGTATAGAAAATTGAAGGAAAATAAAGCTTTAAAATGAGCTGATCAGGAGTTTTAATCAGGAAAATATGACAATAAAAGCGACAACTGCGCCCAGATAAGCTTAATATGGCTGATGTACTCTCTCTGGGAAAAGTTGTGGTGAGAATGTAGTGTCCGGGGACATGTTTATCTCATTTCTGATAAACTTGAATGAGTTCCATGGACTACTAAAGAGAGGTGAAAAAGAGGGTGGGTGGGTGGATTTCCTTATTAGTTTTTCAGCAGAATTCAGCTAGCAAAGCTGGTTAATAATGATTAACTCTATAAATTCTTACATAGATGCTTGTTAATGAGTCGATCTTTCTGATTTTAGGGTGTACAAGAAGACTTACCATCCCTCAATGAAGCCCCGGTCGCCTTTCTTCTTTGTTTGGGGGCAGCATTTCTTCCCAGTTGGTGGATTTTCTCCTGGGTAGGCTGTTGAACAAGTAATTCTTAAACATGAGTGAACATTATTTTCTATTGTAAGAGAATTCTTGTGTGTGAGAGAGAGATTACCTGGAGGTTGGTTCTCTTGCTTCTCTGACTTTGGCATCTTGGAGTAGGAGCAGAACAGGCTACGAGCAACTTGTAGCGGTCGAGTTGTATGTAAAACTACTGAAATGGGGATCCTGTGTTATTCGATACACATCACTAAATATATATACACTTGAGTTGCATGAAGAGACACGAAAGGGAGCTGCTATTGTTGCGAGGTAAGCATCAGCTTATGCCCGGCTTCTTCTAGAAGTCCAGGTTAAGTAGGACGAATCTGGTCGGATGTGTCATAAAATGTTTGGGTTTCTGTCACAGGCTTTGAATTGACCTTGAGGGATGGATCGGGTAACAGATACTTTTTTCTGGACTATTTTAGTTGTTGATAAAACTTGGCCAAGATAAAGAAGCATCTGTATTTTTGAAAGCGAACAAGGGCTTAACACCTCTTTCAGAAAGGTCTCAAACTACAGGCTTTCACATTGCTTTTGGTCTGGATTCTATTCTTGCGGAAGAGGAGAGAATAAAAGGCATGTAAAAGCATGATAGTATTCAAAGGTTGTGAGAATGAATAGAAACTTATCTTAGTTGGCCTTTCTACTTAAAGAACCCATAAACATGGAAAGGTGATCAGTTCAGTCTTGGCTTAATTTAAAGAATAGCCGGGAGTAATTAGGTAGAATCTAGCAATTAAAGTTCATCAGGTCATGTCTATTAGATTTGGAGTTTGCCTGGTATTGCATAAACTTTTGTGTTGGCACATCGAAAGAAAAAAAGAAAAAGCTACTTTTGTTGGGTATAACGGTTTTGTTTAAATATTGTTTTTTGCATTGACCAAATGACTTCTCACAAGCATATATGCGTTCAAGTTGCCCCAAAGTGTACTCTGGCCAGTTTATATTAGATTCGAGGTCTGCTTTTCTGGGCTTTAGTCGGGGGTATGTGGGTTGCAGTTCCTATGCTGATCTTGTGTGTCCTCCTTCCTCTTAAGTTGGGCTGTGTTGGGTTCAGGGCGTGGACGATTTGTCGTGTTTAATGTTGAGTAATGCAGCTCAGAAGGAGTAATTGGAAATTAGATGTAGAATGTAGTTGCTGTATTTGGCTTCTTCCTGTCGTTCTTGTTTACGCATAAGAACGTAGAAGGCCTTTGGCAATTGGCATGGATTCTTTGAATCTGGAGGATCCAAGACTGTTTAGACCGGTGTGGTCATCTGGTGGCGGTGGTGGTGGACCTGATGCTATTTCCCTTTTGTCGGATGAGATGGTCTAATTGGCCGATTTTTAGATAACCCGTGTATTCTCTTGTACTCCAATTCAATTTATATCCAATCAATTTTAGCAGCTGACCGGAACTGTTGACGTGGAGACAGTTGAGCATCTATGCCTTTAAGTTTTCAGACCCTTTCGGCTAAGAATGTTTGTTGGTTAATGGTCCGCGGAGTACTCGTGCCGCTCTGCTTGCCTTAGTCCGTCGGACTCCATATCTCCGTGTGCCTCGTTTACACATTGATACAGTCGCTCTCTCTATATAAACAACTACATGACATCCCTGCTGAGATGTTCTTCTTTGAGGCGACGGTACATTTTTTCAAGTTACTTTGAGGAGTTCTTGGTGGTGGATTCGTTGAAAGTAAGACGGCAGAGGCGAGGTTTCTTCCAGGTGTTGGTGTGACTGACCAGTTGATTGGTGGGTATGTGCACACTGGGGGAGAGTCCAGAATTTGGGTTTGCGTAGCTTATGAAAAGGTTTTTCGGGTGTGTTTACAAGTGGTATGATTGGGCATTTTAACGGAGAATGAGGGGCTCTCTGGCTCAACCTCTCAGACAGTGGCCCTTGATGGCATAAGGAAACTGTGCGCGCCACTCTCTTGCCACTCAGAAGAAGAATCTGCCAATTAATCTCTCAACAATTTATAGACAACAGTGCATCGGCGTTGCAATCAACATCGCATAAAGAATTAATTTCAACACAAGCAAAATGATCCTAAATATTCTCGTTGCTTCAAAAGCACAATTACAACTTAGAAAGAGCTTTTGTTTGCATCCATGGAGTCACCTTCCATCTAGCATCGGTCAGGGTGATCCTCTGTCAGAGTTTGTTCTTGCCCCAAATTGGTTGTGGGCGGCTTTAGTGGCTGCAAAGGCGAAGGAAGCAAGCAGGGAGGGAGTCGCCTTCCATCTCGCATCAATGTATACTGATGATGCATTTTTTTTTCCCGCTTGAAAAAGGATGTTTACTGCTGCTATGGCTATTATCCAAGACATGTTTGATTGATATTCTCTTGCCTCGGGTAAACTATTGGCCAAGAAAAATTTACCCTTCGATCAGGCAGAATGCTTCGTTGAGGTCAGGGGCCTGGTGGAGGCATGCTTCAACTTTAACTCGCAGTATGGTGTCAAAAACTAAATGAGGATTCAACTTGACATCACTATTAATCACCGGGGAATGCTTTGTAGTTTGGTTTATCGAGTTCAGTCTCGATGCGAGCACTGGTACTGGTTAGGATGGTTGTTAAATGAGGATGAGAGGGCTAACCCTAATTTGGTCGGTCCTTTCGATCCCTTTTGACTCATTATATCATTGTTATCAATACCGTACCGATACCGGCTGGTACGTACTGCTTTTATCTTTGATTGGTACGGTATCTCTTACATTCTGTACATGTCAAATTGCCGCTCTATACCGGACTACGTACCGGCCGAAATATTGTGTTTTGTACCGATTCTTTAAAAAAATGTAAAAATAACAAATTTTGTTAGAAAACTTTGTAAATTTATCATGTAAAGACTAAATAGAAAAACACTTCAAGTTCTATTGTACCAATCAAAGCTTTTATAACTTCTTGCTCATAATATTCATTACAATTTGTGAAATCTTTCCTGATAAGTTAAGTTTTCAATCTTCACTTGGCTTTGATTTACTTTCATACTTGTAAGCTTTTATCATATTCTTTCATCTATATAATGTACTGTTATACACACATGCGCGCTCGCATACACGAACACACATAAAATAGCTTATTCTTGAACCCAAAAGCATTATTATTGAACAAAAAACTTATTCTTACATAAGAATTTGCGAATGAGATCGTTGAAAAGGGAGATATCCTAGATGAGATAATTCAATTGAATAAGCTATTTATTTCTAATGTCACTATATGCGTGAATATTAGAAATGTAAATTATTGATAAAAAAATTGAGACGGTACCGGTACAAGTATGTACCATTTTACCGAAAAACGTACAACTTCTGGTACGGTATTCATAACTATGCATTATATGATAGTGTACAAGTTCTTGGTGAATGTGTATAGGTAGATTGATCAAATTCTCTCCGGATTATGGTGGTCATGCTATGCTTCTGATAAATTTATTTATTGGGTTTCCTGGGCCACACCATGTTCCTGAAAATATGGAGTCTTGGATTTCATTATATATATATATATATATATATATATATATATATATATATATATATATATATATATATAGGGGACCGATCCACATCTACCGGTGGAGAAATAACAATTTCTCCACCGAACCGCAGGTAAGAGCAGCGGTTGGCCACGTGGCGCAAAAGGGACGAAAAGGGACGAAAAAGGACGAAAATACTATAAGAAATTCACGAAAATATCACGAGAAAATGAAAAACTCGTGAGAAAATGGTGGCAATAATGCCCAACCGCAACTCCTACATGCGGTTGGCATTATTGCCTTCCGTGACCCCACCCCCTTGCCCCCCACCCGTCACCCCCTTGCCCCCCACCCCCTTGCCCCCACCCCGTGGCCCCCACCCTATGTCCTTTTCCCCCACCCGTGAACCCCCCTTCCCGCACCCGTGAACCCCCTCTTCCCTCACGTGTCATTACCACCCTACCCCCCACCCCCACGTGTCATTCCCCCCTCCCCCTCCCTGCTGTTCACTCACGGTTCTTCTCTTCCTCTCTCACTTTTCTCTCTATAAAATCCCTCCTCCCCGAATCATTTCTTCCACCCTCCTCATTCTCCCTATCTCACCTACATACAAACAAAAAAAATTTACGCTAGAAGATCGGTGGATAACCGCTAGAAGATCGGTGGATTTTTCTTGAAATATATCAAGTTAAAACAAGTAAGTATTTTTCAATTTGTTCTTACCAATTGATTGTTTAAATTGTGTTACGCTTAAATTGTTCTTACAATAGTCTAAAATTCGTGTTTAGGGCGTCAAAATTACGTTTTGACAAATCGGGGTATTACATTCGAAAAATTCCAAAATAGCGATTTTTTAGGGCGTCAGAAATAGAATTTTTCACGAATTTATAAAAAATAGCTAGAGCTAGATTTTGCCAAAGTACGAAACAGAGACCCTAGTTATTTTCAAAAGATCTGTATCAGGTAAAAATTTCAGATTTTTCCAAAGACTGGAAAGGGGTTAACTGATACACGCAACCTTGTAACTTTGCAGTGTAATTTAAAATATCAAGCCAGCGCGATTTCGCGCGAAACTTTTATGAGAACCCTAGGGTGTTGGGAAGTTCCATTCCCCAGGAATTCGGGCCATTCCGAAGCCGTTAGCTAATTTTTTGGCCGAACGGGCTTTTAAGCGCTCGATCCGGACACCGGTTCAGGATTTTTAGGCGAAAAATCCGTAAAATACTTTTTAGATCAAGAATGAACTCAGGAAGCTTAAAATAGCATTTTAAAGCACTTTTGATATTTTCTGAAGCCAGGGGGTATTTTGGTAATTTGCCACCCCGAGAGGGGTATTTTGGTAATTTTCCCGAAAAAGTTTTCCAACGGACTTTTAAGTCCAGAAATGTAAGTAAAACGCCTGAAATGTTGTTTTGCAGCTGATTGCGGGGCGTAATTGTCGCTAAAGGTGAAAACTTAATTAGACAGTTTTTTCACGAATTTATAAAAAATAGCTAGAGCTAGATTTTGCCAAAATACAAAACAGAGACCCTAGTTATTTTCAAAAGATCTGTATCAGGTAAAAATTTCAGATTTTTTCAAAGACTAGAAAGGGGTTAACTGATACGCGCAACCTTGTAACTTTGCAGTGTAATTTAAAATATCAAGACAGCGCGATTTCGTGCGAAACTTTTATGAGAACCCTAGGGTGTTGGGAAGTTCCATTCCCCAGGAATTCGGGCCATTCCGAAGCCGTTAGCTAATTTTTTGGCCGAACGGGCTTTTAAGCGCTCGATCCGGACACCGGTTCGGGATTTTTAGGCGAAAAATCCGTAAAATACTTTTTAAATCAAGAATGAACTCAGGAAGCTTAAAATAGCGTTTTAAAGCAATTTTGATATTTTCTGAAGCCAGGGGCATTTTGGTAATTTGCCCCCCGCGAGGGGTGTTTTGGTAATTTTCCCGAAAAAAAGTTTTTCGGTCCAGAAATGTAAGTAAAACACCTGAAAGGTTGTTTTGAAGCTGGTTTGATGGGCGTTAGGGTGACAATGAACCCCCGGGGGCTATTTTGCTAATTTTACATTACACAAATTTGTGCTTAAAATAACTTTTAGTTCAGGAAAGGGTGTGAGACACCTGAAAAGTTATTTTAAAGAGTGAATTCAGGAAGCTTAAAATCCCATTTCAAAGCACTTTTCAGATTTTTTTTGTCAGGGGGCATTTTGGTAATTCGCATCCCCGATAGGGGTATTTTCGTAAATTTGCAGCGTTAAGTTTTTCAAAGGATTTCTTAGTCCAGAAATGTAAGCAAAGCACCTGAAAGGTTGTTTTGAAGCTGATTTGGGGCGTTAGGGTGATAATGAACCCCCGGAGGCATTTCGGTAATTTGCCGCTCATCGGGGGCTATTTTGCTAATTTTACATTATACCAAATTTCCCGAAAGACGGTGGTTTAAATAAATTTTATTCTTCTTTTATTTAAATCTATGACTTGTTGAGAATGATATAATTTTTATTTTTTAGATTCCAGTATAAATATGGATGCAACTGGAGGAAATAATTTTTGTGAAGGTTCTGATCCACCTTACGTTGGTCAAGTTTTTCAAGCACTGGACGAAGTTGAAGCATACTATAGAGCATATTCGAAAACGATAGGTTTCGGTATTAGAACTAAGACGACTAGAAAACGGGCGAATACAGATCAAATTTGTGCAAGACTATTTGAGTGTCATAGAGGAGCACCGCATGTAACTCCGGTCGTTCGGATCAGTGACGAAGGGACAACAAGACAAAGAAAACGGGACACATTTCCGGGTACCGGCTGCAAGGCCCATGTGTATGCAGTACACCGAAAAAATGAAAACCATTGGGTTGTCACAGGAGTGGAGTTGAGCCATAATCATCAGTTGATGACCCCCAGTAAGATTGGTCAAATTCATCAACACCGAGAAATAAGCGCGGCACACAGACAACTAATTTTTACAATGGCCGAGGCTAAAATTCCACCTTCTAAGATGATGGGGGTTTTCTCAAGCCAGGCTGGGGGGATTGACAAGTTGAGTTTCAACGAAGTAGACCTTCGAAATGAACTTCGTGCTCAGAGGAGAGAGTCTTTCGGTAAGAGTGATTCTCAAACTACACTTGATCTCTTCAGGTCCCTTCAGAGTGAGAATTCTGGATTTTTTTACAGTCTCCAACTGGATGATGAGAACCGCATTAGTACTATATTTTGGGCGGACCCCCGTTCTAGAGCTGCTTACCAAAATTTTGGGGATGTTGTGACGTTTGACACCACATACCGCACCAATAAGTACTCTATGCCTTTTGCTCCGTTCACCGGGGTGAACCACCACTATCAGTCAATCTCGTTTGGCTTTGCCCTGCTTAGGGATGAGACGGAGGAGTCATTTACGTGGTTATTTGAAACGTGGCTTCAAGCAATGTATCATATTCCTCCAAAGACCATCATCACCGACCAAGATCTGGCAATGAAAAATGCAATCGCTAAGGTCCTTCCAGATACTCACCATGGCCTGTGCACATGGCACATAAGCAACAAATATCCCGAACGGCTTCACCATGTATATGCAAACCATCCGTCATTCAAGACTGACTTTAATACATGTGTGAAGAAATCGTTGACGGTAGACGTGTTCGAGGAGAGGTGGGCCACGTTAATGGATACTTACTATTTGCACAATCACGAATGGTTACAATCGTTGTATGAGATCAAGACACAGTGGGTCGGTGCCTACACCAAGAAGTTTTTTGCAGCCGGAATGACTACGACCTCGAGAAGCGAAGCTATGAATTCATTCTTTGATGGGTACGTAGGCCAGTCTTCAAGTATAGCGGAGTTCGTACTAGAGATGCAGAAAGCCGTTGACAGGCAATTGTACCGTGAGAGAGAAGCCGACGCGGCTACAGTTTGCAAAGAAAGAGCTATACTAGTTTATTCACCTTTAGAGGCTCATGCGGCTCAAGTCTATACCAAGGAAATGTTTCGACAGTTTCAAGAGGAACTACTAAAGTCGAATCAATATGGCATGACAAAGTTGCACGAGTATTCCACCAGAGATATCAAGGTTTATGCTTTGACAAATGTGACGAACTTCGCCAATCCGTGCTCTTCGTCGGCTCCGAGGACCAGACGACATTTTACCGTAGCAGTTTGTAAGGACACCGGGTTGGTTAATTGCAACTGTCAACTGTTTGAGCATAAAGGTATACTTTGTCGACACGCGTTGAGGGTTTTGAGCGCCAAGAATGCTAGTGAAATCCCTCCACCGTATATCTTGGAACGGTGGACGAAGGAAGCCAACAGAGTCCACGGTCACATTCCTTACGTGCCCAATGTTTCAGTTGATTTCGAGCAATCTGAGACGCTGCGATATAATCACCTTTGTAACATCATGCACGGTTTATCAATGGATGCAGCGTCGACATTTGATGGGTACAGGTATCAAGTTGAAGCAGCCGCACGGGATAAGGCTAAGCATGCACAGTTTAGGATGGCATTACCAGAAACTGTGGACACTCCGACTACTCGGACAACTCCAGGCGGTAGATTCAATCGAGCCAAACAGCCAGTCATTGACGGCACTGACCTACAAGGTGAGGAGGACGACATTTTTGATCCAATTATTTCTCAAACAAAAGGGCGAAAACGAGCAATACGCATGAAGAATCCGATTGAAGAAGCAACGGGTCAAAAAAAATTACGAAAGTGTGCGTTGTGTAATAAGATGACTGATCATGACAAGAGAAACCATTATAAAGTGTTAGGTATCGAACCTGGCAGTATGGTCGAGGAGGACGATGATGAGGAAGAGTGTTAGGGTTAATGTTTCAGTTGTATAAATTGAACTTTTATAATGTTTAAATTTGTGATTTGGTTTGTGCAATCTTTAATTTGTGATTTGATTTGTGGATTATTGATATTTTTGGTAACTCCGTTTTCGGGCACACTTTAGGCCCCATTTGATAGCTTCCGAAAAAAGTTGTAATTTTTTTGTCACTTTTTTTCCGCTCATTGCACTTCAGGCACGCTAGTTAGCCCATTTGTAAGACTTTCGGCGAAAAACGAGACACATTAATTTTTGAGTTTTCCTAGGAAGGGCCTATTCGGGCACACTTTAGGCCCCATTTGATAGCTTCCGAAAAAAGTTGTAATTTTTTTTGTCACTTTTTTTTCGCTCATTGCACCTCATGCACGCTAGTTAGCCCATTTCTATGAATTTTGGCGAAAAGCGAGACGCGTAATTTTTTCGAATGCCGTCATATGAAAGGTATATTCGCGCACATTTTAGCGCCAAATTCATAGCATGCGAAAAATTATGTACATTTCTTTTTGGTACAGTTTTTTGTAACATCACAGCAGCTAGCCACGCACGTCAGGATAATGGTAATGAAGGCGTCTAGCTTCATTCTTTTTCAGCTCCCAGGCTATCCTATACCTAAACGTCAAGGCATCCTTCCTAGTCCACGAGGAGTGTTTGAGCACTTCCGAGCGAGCAATGTAGTCCATGTACTTGAGGACGTAAATCCCGCAATCGTGACCGTTATATTGCTTTGGTCGGTCCTTTATCATCACGACCGTCCAAGGGTCACCCTGTGGCCGTCCGCATGCTAGCGAGAGGACAGTAGTCTGCATCCAACAATAAAAACGAGAATCAAGCCTATGAGACAAGAACAATATACTATGAGCCAAGGTCAAAAAATAAATACTAACCACTAAAGTGATGTACTCGTTGTACATCTGTGCCAGCAGCTGTCCAGGCTCGTCCTCCCTTAGGCTATCGTATATGTGAACCGTTCTGAACGCTGGATGGAGAACTAATAGGAACCAGTGGTTTGCATGATGACAGGGTATCATGATAAGGTTCGCATCAGCAGCGGGACATTGATAGTCTGCGTTCATCATGCCTAACACGTTTCGACCTGGTTTCCACTTACTCCTGCCGCCCCCTCGCCTCCATTCTGTGAATTCTCTCACCGTTAATTCCACAAAATGAGTGGGATACATGTTAAGCTTCAAATATTCAGAACGGTTAAAACGTTGCTCTCTAATCCGGAGCAGTTCTATGTAAGCGTTCATGACAAAATTTGAAAGATCTGTCTCCGGCGCCAACGTTCTGATATCCTCATGACCTAGGAATGTCGCAAGGGGAAAGTCTGCTGAATTGACAGGCTCATGCCCGAAGTAGTGCCGGTCGATCCAAGCCATCTTGTCCGACCTCAATGGCTTCGTCGCTTGTCCTTTGTCCGACCGAAAGCTTGGGCGCGAGGCCTGGATTCCTACTTGGGGAACCTGACTCTGGCACTGAGAGTCGTATGCGTCAGGAGGCAAGCGACTATATGGCTCCCAGAATTCATAGCTATGCGATGACGCGTCAGGAGGCAAGCGACTATACGGCTCCCACACCTGACTCTGGGGCTGATAGTCGTACGCGTCAGGAGGAGGGCGACCAGACGGCTCCCACACCTGACTCTGGGGCTGATAGTTGTACGCGTCAGGAAGAGGGCGACCAGACGACTCCCACACCTGACTCTGGGGCTGATAGTCGTACGCTTCAGGACGAGGGCGACTAGACGGCTCCCCTTCGTAACCCCGGTACGCAAGACTAAAGTTTTGAACTTCAGTCTTGTACTTCTCAATGGACCTCTTGAGATTGTCAGGAGCCTGCGCGACAAACCAGTCAAACGACTCCAGCTGCTTGAACACCTCAATGCCCTGGTCAACCTAAAAAACATGCATAGAAAATATGGCTAATCATATTTGACAAATGGTCGATAAGGTGCGCAAATAAATTATCAAACAACACTAGCATGACTTACAATGGCCAATGCCCAGAACTGGTCATAGACCTCACGTGGCGCGTACGATGTCTTCTTCACCTGGGAAGGGCGATTCACCCTCGTGCGCGTCACCCTGAGAAACCACTGTAAGTATTCCTCAGTACTAATGCCGTCGTGCTTCAGCGATACAAGGCTATCATACGTTTCCTGCCAGGTATTCCACTGGTGCACCTCGTCACCCAACAAAATCAAGGCATCAGCCACCTCGAAGTTCGGCCCTCGACCACCCCTGTATGGCCGCATGTCTACAGCGGGTTTTGGTATCCCTTGTGGACAGCCAGCTTGCTTCATAGCTCGATCGGGCATCTGAAACTCACATTCTTCGAAGTGAATGAGCGGCACCCGAACCAAACCTGCCAGCACGTACGACACCGGAAGTTGCCAACACCACTCATCCAACAGATGCATCACCTTGCCATATGGCTGCCACGTCACCTGGGATGCATCTAGTATCTCTAGTTCCCCCCGATAGAACTTTAGATGGTGGTGAGGGTCTACCCGTCTCCTCCTCCGGTTGGTCGTAGGCCCCCAGGCCCACACCCTAGGCCACGTCTCATCGGAATCTACCAACGGTTGTGGACGACCCATGGGTAGCCTCTCGTAAGACCAAACCTGTGAATGCAAACATTATATGGAATTAGTAATTAATCCCGAATATATTGACTAAGGATCCTACCAAGAAAATAAATGCTCATACCTGTAATAGAGTCAGGCAGGCGGCAATGGACTTGGCACCGTTTCTCGTAGCCTTATGCAGTGCTCGATATAGGTGCGCAAGGACAGCTGAACCCCACGAATAGGAGTATACCTCCTCAAGATCCTCCAAGAACACCATATACTTCGGATGCACCGTGTTTTTCGAATGCGTCGGAAGTAATATAGCTCCAATAATATACAGAAGGAATGCCTTCGTATACGTCACGAAATCTTGAGGAGTGTATTCATCCGGTAGCACGCCGTACTGCTCTCTCAGCCATTTAAGCTTGACGCCGTTTGTTGTAAGCGCTGCCCTTGGAATTCCCGGAAAATACTGCATAGCCATATTCGCTATGGATGCAGACGGCACGTTCAAAGTAACGGGTCTGCCGTGACATGGGATTCCAAGTATAAATCCGACGTCCTCTAACGTAACAGTCATTTCACCAAACCGGAAGTGAAATGAGTTCGTCTCGCTCCTCCATCGTTCAACTAGAGCGGATATAAGGCAATCGTCGTGTCGAGACCATTTCCCGCAATCGGTGAACAGGGTTAAATTTTGACGGTGTAATAGCTGTATTTGTTCCTCGTTTAGTACCCACTCTTCAAGGTGCCTTGTGCTTTGAATTGTTTCCAAAACACCCCTATCGACACCGTCAAATACGTGCCTCGCGACGTGGTCATCGTCATCGTATAGGATTGATGTATCATGAGGTCCAGAGCTGAAATTCATACCTTTAAGAACAAAATATAATTATAAACCAACTTAGCGTCCATAATATCCATAATATTTACATTCCAAAACTATAACTGGATCTTTAACCTAGCTTACCAACACATTAGCAATAGTCATTATTTCAATGTATTAAAACAAATCCTCAATTCCCACCACTCCGAACGCTTAATTACGCTAGTTCCCACTGAATTTAGCGCCAACGTGGTTATATAGCAATATATAGCCCGATGGCCCCTACACCCCCAACACCTCAAAACCGCTTTAAAGTCAAGTTTTTAAATGTATTACGTCAATTATATACCAAATATATCAGGAAAAATTTTAAAGGGGGGAAGTTACCAAAACACCCGCTACTTATGCAAAATATCCCCTGGCAGTCATCGCCGGTGCGTCACAAGGTTCAGAACATCTGGAACAAAATAAGTTTTCGGGTGTCTCACACCCTTTCCTGAACTAAAAGTTATTTTAAGGTATGAATTTTAAGCTGGATCCTTCCTAGCAAAATAGCCCCCGATCAGCGGCAAATTACCGAAATGCCCCTGAGCGTTCACTATCACCCCAACGCCCCCGAACCAGCTTCAAAACAACATTTCAGGTGGTTTACTTACATTTCTGGACTAAAAAGTCGTTTGAAAAACTTGGCGCGGGAAAATTACCAAAACACCCCTACGCGCGCCACGTCAGCTTCAAAACAACATTTCAGGTTTTGTAATTACATTTCTGGACTAAAAAGTCCGTCGAAAAACTTAGCACTGTAAAATTACCGAAATACCCCTCTCGGGGCGGCGAATTACCGAAATGCCCCCTGGCATCGAAAAATATCAAAAGTGCTTCGAAATGCTACTTGAGGCTTCCTGAATTCATTCTTGACATAAAAAGTATTTTACGGAGGTTTCGCCCAAAAATCGCGAACCGGTGTCCGGATCAAGCGCTTAAAGGGCCGTTCGGCCAAAAAAATAGGTAACGGCTTCGGAATGGCCCGAATTCCTGGGGAATGGAACTTCCCAACATCCTAGGATTCTCATAAAAGTTTCGCGCGAAATCGCGCTAGCTTGATATTTTAAAATACACTGCAGAGTTACAAGGTTCCCCGTATCAGTTAACCCCTTTCCAGTCTTTGGAAAAATCTGAAATTTTTACCTGAGACAGATCCTTTAAGAATAACTAGGGTCTCTTTTTTGCATTTTGGCAAAATCTAGCTCTAGCTATTTTTTATAAATTCGTGAAAAACTGTCTATATTTGGCGCCCTAAAAAATCGCTGTTTTGGAATCTATAAATGTAATACGCTGATTTGTATAAACCTAACATTGAATTATAAGGAAATTCAAAATACTTACTTGTTGTGACTTGATGTATTTAAAGAAAAAACTACCGATCTTCTAGCGGTTATCCACCGATCTTCTAGCGTAAAATTTTTTGATTTGTATTGTTATGGAGATTATGTAGGTGAGATATGAAGTACGAAGGAAGTTGGTAAAAGATGACAGAGTGCAGAAGAAGGGTTCGGGGGAGGGGATTATAAAGAGAGAAGCGAGGAAGAGAGAAGAAAAAAGACAGAAAAAAGTGAGGAAGGGTGGGTGTTTATGCGGTCAAAGGCTGCGGCAAAAAAAAAATTTCGGCAGAAGGACACCACGTGGGGGCATCATGGGGGAGGGAAGGACGACACGTGGCATCGAGGGGAAGGACACCAGGTGGGGCATCACGCGGGGGACGCCACGTGGCAGGGAGGGGAGACCAACCGCGGGTGGTACCAGCGGTTGGGCCACGTGGCAGGGGAGGGGATGCCACGTGGCATGGGAGGGGACCAACCGGGGGGGACCAACCGCGGGTTGTAGGAGCGGTTGGGCCCTGCGGATGAGGGGAGGGGACGCCACGTGGCAGAGGGAGGGGACCAACCGCGGGTGGTACCAGCGGTTGGGCCACGTGGCAGGGGGAGGGGACGCCACGTGGCAGGGGAGGGAGACCAACCGCTGGTACCACCCGCGGTTGGGCCACGTGGCAGGGGGAGGGGACGCCACGTGGCAGGGGCGGGAGACCAACCGCTGGTACCACACGCGGTTGGGCCACGTGGCAGGGGGAGGGGATGCCACGTGGCAGGGCCATCGCCCCAACCGCCGGTTGTCCATGCTGGTGGGCCACGTGGCAGGGGGAGGGGACGCCACGTGGCAGGGGCCATGGGGTTGGGCCACGTGGCAGGGGTGGGGGACGGCACGTGGCAGGGCATATTAATGCCAACCGCTGGTTGTGCATGCGGTTGGTGTCCTTTTTCTCCTTCTCGCCATTTTCTCACCATTTCTCGTGCCTTTTTCGCCATTAATGCAGTGGCCGTACGCCTTTTTCGCCTTTTTGCGCCACGTGGCCCAACCGCTGCTCTTACCTGCGGTTCGGTGGAGAAATTGTTATTTCTCCACCGGTGGGTGTGGATCGGTCCCCATATATATATATATATATATATATATATATATATATATATATATATATAGGGAGCCAATCCACTACCGATGTCTCCACCTGGCCCAAATTGTATCTTTTTAAGCTAACCATTACAAAGAGTAGTTGTTAGTAATTGTGCCCAGAATGCCCCTCGCACGCCTTGCCTCCCAAGACTTCCTCGCATGTCCCCACTAAGTGCGGCGGCTAACCGCTACACTTTGTAGCGGTTAGGATATCCCACTCTATCCCTCCCTCTATGTAATCGTTTCTCTCCTCGCAAATAACAACAAACTCAAATATACTGTCGATTCAATCAAACAATCTTAAGTCAAACTTCATCTCATCCATGAACAAACTCAAGTACATGTGAATTACACCAAAAATTAACCAAACTAATCTCATTCAAAACTGAAAAATGATACAAAAGAAGTTTAAGTGATTATTGAAATAGATCTGAAAAAAAAAAGAAGTAAATAACTGTATCTTCAATTTCGTCGACGATGACAGATGCTGCAGTGGTGGCTTGATAAAGGACGATGGCGGCGGCGGCAGCTTGGGTGCGGTGGCGACGGCTTGGGCCAAAGACGTTGTTGGCTCTGTCCACCGGCGTCGTAGTTGGACTGTGGTGACAGATGTGGAAAAAAATACTCATTTGCAGAAAATGGATGTGGCGGCGGTAAACAAATGCAGCGGCGGTGCGCGGTGCTTGGGTGCAGTGGCGACGGCTTGGGCCAATGACGACGTCGTCCATCTGTCCTCATCTTTGTCCATCGGCGTCGTTGTTGGGCAGTGATGACATATTTGGAAGAAAAAAAAACCATATATAGAAAAGGGATGCGGCGGTGGGTGGCAGCTTGGGTGCGGTGGCGACGACCTAGGCCAAAGATTTCATCGTCCTCCATCTGTCGTCGGCTCTGTCCATCTGCGTCATCATTGGGCAACGGCGTCGTCGTTGTGGGAGAGAGAGAGAGAGAGAGAGAGAGAGAGAGTGGAGGGTAAAAATGAGAAAAAGCTAATCGCTACAAAGAGTAGCGGTCAACTTAAAAAAGATATAATTTGGGCCACTCACGATCATACGTGGACGGTCAGATTGGTAGAAGATTTTGGATGGGTCGGTGGCTCTTAATAGTTTCTACACTTCAACTCCACGCTTTAAAAATTAGAGCAAATACTCACATGTACGTCTCGAATTTGATCTCCCAGTTACTTTCACATGGGACAGTGACTGTCTATCAGCTTTTCCTGGCTGACATAACTTGTCAAAATTTATACATTTACCATTCTCCAGGCGAACTGTCAGATTGTACATTTTTGGCTTCACAGGAGTGACGGTGTCTTTTTTGTCTTTGCTACTTCAAGTTTCTACGGTCAATTGGCACAAATGATCATCCGCGAGATAGTTATATTTCATCACAGTTGTGGCCTAAGGTATGTCGCCTGCCGTTTCCAGCAAAGATTTTCATCTCTATATGACAATACATCCTTCAAATCCTGTATCAATGCCTCATCACGTCTCTCTTCTTTGCCTCTCTGTGCTACGGACGCATGCCCTTATGCATTTTCACCATCCTCTCCATCCGCTTCACTAACACCTTCTCTTGTGTTTTATGCAATATCTGCTACATGTTCTCGGTCTGCAAGATGGAACCCAGTGGGTCTAATACGCATTCGGTTTTGACCGCTGATGAGCTAACTGCCCTTGCTAATGCCATTTTATGAGCACTTTCCTGGTTATCTCAACAGAGAAGTCTCCACACCACTTTCTCATCATGTAGTTTGGTTATAAAAGTTCACTTATCAAGAAATAAAGACTCTATTCAAGATAATATCTGAGACCTTAATAGACACTTATATATAATGATATAACTTTATTTTACACTGAAAATATTATCTGATGACATTTCATATTTTTGCATCTTAAATGTTTGAAATGTTTTCAAATATTGTAATTAAGAATAATTTGATTTAATTTCCAACTCTTCTTTTCTTATACGTATGTGACTTATTTTTAAAATCTCATTTATGCTTACATAGCCACTTTTTTGATCTTGCTGTCTTATCAAAGCAAAACAATTATCCTATAATATGATTATTAATTTTAAATGTTATATAAATGACTATGTTATGCGTCAATACATATACATTTAATCAATCATAATAAATTTAAATTAACTACAACATAATTTTTATTTTAAATCTCATATGTTTTTTTTTATTTTCTAAATACATGTTTGTTTATCTTCCTATTAGAAAGTTAGTTTTAAGAACACGATAATCAAATTCAAATTCTAAAAAATTAGTAAATTGAGAGTTTTAGAAGTAAAATTAAATAAACTTAAAAAATAGGGATCACATCCAAAATATTATTTCCATACCTTTATATACACTAAAACATTTGGTATATAAATTTAGATCATGTTCAACTATCATATTTACAAATAAGTCTTACAATTATTGTGATTTTAATCAATAATTATTATACAGTCATTCATTGGTCTTATGGTCTCAATTAAAAAAATAATGTCAATTTTTATTATGTACCAGAAGGATTCTAAAGATGAATCAATTGCTACATCATTTTTTTGGTGTCAATCTCAATATTATAACATCATTTGTTTCTTTTCTAAATTTAATATTTTATTTTCTTGTTTTAGATATATGAATTTGTATAATAATATCATAAAATAGTTTTAAGGATACAATAGTTAAAATAAGTTAGTTCATTAATTAATATTATTTTTGTTTTAAAAATATATAAAATTTTATATTCATATTGGAGAGTAGTTTTGAGATAATAATATTAGAGTTAGAGTTTCAGAATGTTTAGAATTGATTTTCTTGTGTCAATCTCAGGATAGTATTTCATACCTTTAGTGACACTTATAAAATAAGTTAGAGTTTCAGAATATTTAGAATTGATTTTTCAACTATATAATGCTTATTGACGTGAAAAATTAAGTTATCAAAAAATAAAGGACGCCATTCAAGAGAATAATATTATTTTCGTTTTTTAGATATATGAATTTTTATATTCATGTCGGAGAGTGGTTTTGACGATTCAATATACAAAATTAAATTATAATAAGTAAGTCCATTAATTAGGTAGAGTTTCAAAACGTTTAGAATTATTTTTTCAATTATATAAGACTTACTAATATAGAAATTAATTTATCAAGAAATAAGAACCCTATTCTTGATAGTATTTCAGACTTTTAGCAACTCTTATAATGGTTATAATTCTATTTAACATTTGAAACATAAAATAATGATGTGTTAAGCAAAGAAGTTATTTCTGCGACGATGTGCCGCGTAAAGAAGATCTTGCTTCGCTTATTTAAAGGACATCATTTAAGATAATAATATTATTTTTTATTTTTTTATATATATCAATTTTTATACTCATGTTAGAAAGTGGTTTTAAGGATTCAATACACAAAATTAAATCTTAATAAGTTAGTTCATTAATTAGTTAGAGTTTCTGAACATTTAGAATTATTTTGTTTCAATTATATAAGGTTTACTAATATAAAATTAATTTATCAAGAAATAAGGACTCTATCCATGACAGTGTTTCAGACTTTTAGTAACTCTTATAATAGTTATAGTTCTATTTTACATTGAAAATATAAAGTGATGATGTGTTAAGTAAAGAAGCTATTTCTACGATGACGTGTCACGTAAAGAAGGTTTCGCTCCGCTTATTTTGTATATTATATAGATGGGTTCCTACGGAATAAAGATTTCATTCTATGTATCACTTCCACAAATCTCTGATATCTGCCATATGGACTTTTTTTTCGGTTTTCTTTGTCACTGGTATATATTTTGACTTTTAACCAAAAAAAAAATGATTTCATTCATTGGTCGTGGAATCTTTTTGTTTGTCTTTTTATATTACTCCTCCCCCCCCCCCCCCACCCCACACACACACTTTTTTTTTGGTTGAAAAGTGTGATTAGGTTTTTCACACATTCGAGCCGGGTAGGACCACATGGGCGGCGAAGTTCTCCCTACTAAGTTTTAATACAATTGCATTCTCAGGGCTCGAAACCGAGACCTCTGGTTAAGTCAGGACAATCCCTTACCAGCTGACTTACATGCTTGGTGGTCCTCCCCCCCCCCCCCCTCCCCCACACACACACACACAAATGTCAAATGTATTCCGAGATTATAATTGAGCGTAGTGCGAAGCATTTTTGTTGATGCCAGCTTAAATTAGTCAAGGAAAAATTACCAAATGAACTTCAAATTTGCACTTTTTTTTAAGCAATACCTACCAATAGGAGGAGGAGTCACTCCCCTCCAGTATCAGTGCCTCATAATTAGGGCTGCAATTTGGGCAGGCTGGACGGGCCCAAGGGTAAGACCATGTCCAGCCTACTCTAAAAAAACTAGTGCTCTTATCCAGCCCAACCCATCCGATCTACAGGCCAAATAACATCTGTCAATGTTCAGCCCATGAACGTTTTGGTGGGCACAGGCCGGACGTCCCATGGTTTCATTTTAGTTTTTGTTTACTTATCTTTAATGCATACCATTATCAAAGCCTACTAATTAGTCATGAGTTTTTGTTTATTTAATTTTTAAGCATATCATTTACCATCGAAGTCTATTTATTAATCATGATAATAAAAAATAGTATGGTGAAATCTCAAAATGGATTTAGTTATAAGCATTGAAATAAAGTTTCAGGACATAATAAAAGAAAAATAAAAAGACAAGAGTTACTACAAGAAAATCCACTTTTAGCGGCGGATATTTCCATCGCTAAAAGTGGGTATTCCCTCGGGAAAACTTTTAGCGACAGACTGTCCGTCGCTAAAAGTCCGTGAGTAAAAACCCTGTTACTACAAGATTAGCAACGAAATTTTGTGATCCGTCGGCAAAATTTTAATATTAACGACAGAATTAATAATTTTTAGTGACGGAATTTTCCGTCGCTACAAGGTATTTTCTACATTTGTGTAATTTTTAAATTTTTGAAAAAACTTTAAAAAAATTTAGCGACGGTATTTCCATCACTAAAAGTCTGTTGCAAAAGTCTTTATGAACATTAATTTCGTTGCTAAAAATATCTTTAAAAAGGTTTATTAATTGATCTGTAGGAACTTTTAGCGACAAAATTCCGTCGCTAAAATTTATAAAAAGCTATTTTTAAATTTTTGATATTTTTTATGAATTCAAACCTATTTCAAACATTCTTTAAAAGAAGATTCATCCTTTACCAAATTTTAAGTAATACAAATAAAGTTTAAATCATATACACCATCAACTAACATTAAATACAACAAATTACATGTACAATTGATCATATTGTACATATCCCAAAAATAAAATTACAAGTTTCATTGAAACTATAAAATATATAAACCAATATCCTTGCTTCCCAAAATTGTTACTTGTTTCTCTTTGTCGATCGCAACCTGAAAAGGAGCATCAATTGTACAAATTTATTTACAATGAACAAAATGAATAGAAGAAGACTACGTGTTAAATTTCAACCAAAAATCCAGTCAAAATCAGTTGCAAGAAATTATGCAAAAATCATCGAGCCCTGTGAGAGTTTGAAAATCTCTCTTCAACCCAAAATCAGAGTTTGAAAAGGTGGGTTGTATTGACTCTTGGAAGGAAGGTTACACGATCCCTACTAAGCAGCCTCTGCTCACTTCTCCCCGTTGATGCATTCCTACTTCCACCAAACCCAATTCCCTTGCATTCCAAATTACACCCCCACAAGTTCACTGGCTCACTCTAAAGGACACACCTAAACCCAATGATATAGACCTAACAACACACGACAGCCTATTACATCTCATCATGTAAATTGTCCAACTCAATTGGCAAAGTATGAAAACTATAAAACAACAAGAGAAGAGAGAAAGGGAAGTAACTATACAATCATCCTAAAAGCATTTGGGCATTATTTATCATGGGTCTGCACTACTTGAGGAGTGCACATGGCAGCTAGATATCTATCAGTCTTACATGTTTGACTCGGTTAGTGACCAAATTGTCTTGCTAAATCATGAGGGTGAGAACTATCCTTTTATAGATTTCTTTATACTAAGTTGACACTTAAAGCAGCTCTTTTACTTTGTTAAACAAAGTGAACTCAAGGTTTCATCAGAGCAATAACTGGACTAATATTGAATGTTAATTCACAGGAAATATTAATGTAACTTGATGATTAGCTCTTAACGTATGTTTTCATGCTGCTTGGTAACTCAAAGATCTGAAAATTACTTATGTAGGGTATTAGATACTTCTGAGCTATAGGCACACACACAAAGGAAAAGAAATCATAATCTGAGCAATCAATTCTAGGACCTCTAGAGTTGAGACAAAAGCAAGGTAGGGATAAAAACTTACTTCTATGTCATTGTGAAGGGAGAATTCCCTGAAGACTTGTTGTTTTGCCATCATTTAAGGGACAAAACGGGAGTTGGTAGAGCAGTCATGGAGTCATCACCAACAGCAAAGGGTCTCAGCTAGGGATGGAGGGGAGCTAATTCTTTTAATAATTTGAAGTGCAAAAACCTTAGTTATAATTTTTTTTTGGGTTCTTGCCTCAAATGGCTTAACAGCATGTAGTGCACCTTTAAAGTTTCCCAATGTGTTTAGTATCGATAGTGCATTGTTTTATCCTAACACTTTCACAGTTCTAAACACAGGTGCTTAAATTTGTCGTGTTTTAACTCCATGACAAATAACTACAATTTTCTCTATCTAATTTTCCACTATACTAGCGCCTTTGAAGAATAAAATTGATTGGGCTGGCAAACCACCAAATGTTTGGGGTGATAAGGCCACTGCTATTGTAAGTATGGGAGCAGGTTTTGGTTAGGGACACTCACACTATCATCGCTACCAAATTGGAATCAACAGGTAGACAACAATCTCACACACACACTCCCTCTCCTGCAATTGTTCTCCCTATTCTGCAATCTGCGTAGTGCACTGTGCACGCTTCAATCCCCTTCTAACCTTCTTCATTTTCATTAATTTTTAATCACCCTCAAGCTCTCAGGGCTTCAAATCAATTGAAGGAGGAGGAATTAAAGAGAGAACTTACCGTTGGAGGAGAGAACCAAGATATACTGAGACAGAGGAGTGGTCGCTCACTGGCTGCCGCCGGCCGGTGGATCTGGACTGGAGACTGGAGAGAGATGTGGGAATGGACGGCGGTGGATCTGGACTGAGGAGTGGTCACCGACTCGCCACCGCCGCTGGCAGTCGCATTCTCACAGAGGTAAGATAGAGATGCGAGAGTGAGAGAGTCGGTGGAGTGTGAACACAGAGAGATGCGAGACTGAGAGTGTGTCGACAGCGGGGTGGAGGAGGCGGGGTGGCGTGGAAGGTGGGTGGCGACGGTGGGCGGCGTCAGTGCGGGTGTGTGTGTGAGAGAGAGAGAAAGAACAGGAGGAGAAAAGAGAGCGGCGCGGAGAATGAGAAACAGAAAGAGAAAAAAATAGGTTTCTTGGTTTTAATATATAAATTTTTAACAACGAACGCAATTCGTCGGTAAAAATCCGTCTCTAAAACCTTTCTTAATTTTTTTCTCAGGAAACATATATGAAATTAATGGATTTTTATAAAAATAACATTTAGCGACAGAAAGTCTGTCCCTAATTGTGCGTTGGTAAAAGTCTGTCGTTAAAAATCTTTATTAACGGAATATTTCGTCGTAAAGATCTTTAGCGACGGACTTTTACCGACCGGAAAATCCGTCGCTAATAGGCACTTTTAACGACAGATTTCTTTCCGTCACTGAAAATCCGTCGGTAGAAGAACATTTTCTTGTAATGGGTTTTGAAACAATCTTAAGAAGTATAATCCCCTAATAAGAAACAAGGAAAGAAAAAAAGTTTCAAATGGTCTTTAAAAGCATATGGATAGAACATTTTAAAAAGATAAATAACCACATAACTTGTACACGTAAAGTTTATATATGTTACTTATATATTAAATAAAAGTACAACAGTCTGGATTGTCCACACGTTGGGCGGGCTTCGAAAAACTTTTGCTTATATCCCGTTCATATTTTTGCAGACTCAAAATTTTGTACCCATGTCCACTACGGTCAATGTAATACTAAACCGGCCTACACCCATATTTACGGTTGCCCAACCCAAGTTGCACCCTACTCGATTATAATCAATCTTCTTCCTTCTTATATCTTCTTTCATAAGGAGAGATCAAGTTTTTTCTATTTCTCTGCAGCATCAGATGCAGTTACACAGCCCCTGAATGTCTTACGTAGCTGAACCAGCAGGTAGAGTACTATGGCCTAAATTCCACTACTAAGTTTTTGGCCTATTGAACTCGGTTATAAACTTTTTTGTCAATCGAACCCTGTACAAATGCAAGCAATTTGGGACTCCATTGCTACTATCATAACATAAAGAGCTTCATGATACTACTCTTCCAACCCGACGACCACCACCACCGCCACCTGCAATACCTTCAACCCTGCCACTACCAGAAGCCATCTCATTCAACAGACCCAAGCCAAAATACTATCTCATTGAACTTTAATGCCTTGATCGCATCCCAATAGCTTAAAAAAATCCAAGAATTTGTGGGAGAGATAAAGTATTACAATTCTCGGGTGGATACTAGATCCACACACAAATTCATTGTTCCATATTCAATAGTTAAGCTGGTCTGCAAAACGATTCCTGCACCACCCATGCTAGTAGTTGTTGCTCATGTAAATAAGTTACTAAGTGAAGGAAAAGATTGTCATTCGAATGCCTAAAACTGGGACTATGCGGAAAGGCCTTTACAATTGCATCACCTGTCTTGTTATATAAGAACAAAGATGAGAGTTGGAGGCTTTGGGTAGATTGTAGAGAATTAAACAAGTTGACAATGAAGGGTAAGCTTCCCTTTGCAATCTGATGACATAGTAGATAGGCTGCATGAAGCTATAATATTGACGAAGCTGGTTACAATCAGATTAAATAATGACTACTACGGCATCCCTCAAACAGTAAGACTCATTATGGACGTTTTGAGTTTAAGGTCTTGCGAGCTTGACCAATGCCCCTGCAAGCTTCCAATCCTTAATGAACTTTATCTTCTAACCTTTCTTGTAAGGAGGTTTGTCCAAGTAGTTTTTAGTGACATGCTCAGCTGTAGCAAAGCACTTGCATCTAGTTTTCACCACCATGAAGAAACACCAGTTTTATGTGAATAAGTCCAAGTTGCTGCTTGTAAAACCACAAGTTGAGTACCTTGGTCATACTAAATCTGGAAATGGGGCGTCTTCCAATGAAACCTAGGTCGAAGTAATGAAGAACTGGCCAGTGGCTAAGCCTATCAAAGAGTCGAGAGGGTTCCTAGGGCTCATTGGATTTTTAAGATGTTTGTTCCTCACTTTATTTTTTTTTTTTTAAGTGAACCCCAGACAAATTGACTAGAAAAAGACGACTTCGTGTGGGCAGATAATGCCACTGCATCCTTTCACAAGTTCAAGTTTGTAATGTGCAACACTTCACATTTAGCCTTACCTGATTTTTCAGTTTATTTTGTTGTCAACACCGATGCAAGTGAATCAGGATGTGAGCTGTCTGAATGCAGTAAGGTATACCCTTAGCCCATTACAACAAATCCTTTTAGGCAATACCTAAAATACCCCTCTCTCTAGCCTAAAACTTTCCCATTTCTCTCTAGAAACACACACCTCACTGCCACCTTCCCTAGCCGCCCCATCATGCGTACGCCCGCCTGGTGTTGTAGCCGGTCTCTAGCGTCTTTCTGTTGTAGATCCACTCCTCGTGTCTATATGTTTGTAGATTTTTGTGAGGAGTACACTGCACGAATGACCGGCGACAGAGAGGAAGGTTCAAGGTTGCGTCTCGGTTTCCAGCGCCTTCTCCCTATTTCTATGTGATTTGGATCCGCGCTCTGATCTCACCGGATCTAGTATATGATAGATCCATGTGATCTATTAGATCTTCTAGCTCTCTTCGTTCTAGACAAATTTGGCCGTGGATGTTAGATCATGTCATTCTTGTGGAAGCTGATTTGGAGCTAGGTGCCTCAAATCTAGACTAGTTTTGGCGTTAGAATCAAGACAAGTAAATAATGTACAATAACAAGGAAAGCATGGTCATGGTTATTTGAGTATCATAAGGGTATATTACCATCCCAAAATTACAAAGACGTCGGTGATGATGATGATGATGATGAAGAGGGAACAAGCAAGAGAAAGATGGATTGCTTTACGGGTACAGGGTGCAAGGTCAAGATATATGTAAGCTATAAAAGGAAAGAAGATCATTGGGTAATAACTAACTTAGACTTCACGCACAATCACCCGTTAGTAGTACCTTCAAAGGCAAGTCAAATGCCTCAACACAGGAAGATTACCTCTGTTGCAAGGAGCCTAATGCATTCAAAGAGTGCAGCATGAATAAGACCTATCAGCATTATTAGTGTTCTTCCTAAACAAGCTGGGGGGAAATTAAAATTTAAAATTCTGATGCGACAGACATTCGTAACCCGGTCTGAGGCCAAAGATGAGAAACATTCAATCTCTGTGAAGCTCAAGCCACAATAACTCTATTGTAGTGGATGCAAGTGGCAGACCCTAGATTTTCATACAACTTTAGTCTAGATGAGGAGCATCGCGTATCAACATTTTTCGTGTTGACGTGCTCTAGACATGCTTATCAAAATTTGAAAAAGTTTTGCCTTTTAACATCATGTACCGTACTAAGAAGTATTCAACACCTTTCGCTCCTTTCACAAGTGTTAATCATCACTATTACTCTGTCTTGTTTGGGTTTGCTCTGTTAAGGGATGAAAGCGTAAGTTTTTTTTTTATATGGTTGTTTCTAACATGGCTGAAACCAATGAACTGTAAAGCACCTAAAGTTATCGTCGCCGATCAAGATTTGGAAATGGGGTATGCTACACTAGTATGTTCCCAGAGACTCGCACAACTTGTGTACGTGGCCCATAAGAAAAAAATCTTTGAACGTCCACATCACGGTATGCGAAGTACCCCGACTTTATGAAGGATTTTGACAAGTGTGTTAACAAGTAGTTAACAATGAAGAATATGAGGAGAGGTGGAAAACGTTTGTTAAGGGCTATTCATTGCAAGGCAATGATTGGCTACAATAATTGTAAGAAGTCAACCATAAATGGATTAGCATTTGCATGAAAAATTATTTTGCTGCAGGCATGAGAACAACTGACAAGAGTGAGCTATGAATTCCATGTTCGATCGTTATATAGGAGCTACTACGGTCATAAAGAGTTTTCTAGTAAATACCCAAAAAACAGTTGCCCAGGCATTCGTGAGAGAAAGGGCTGCGAATTTAACAAGCACATTGAAACAAAGAAGATTGGTGCTTGAGATCCGGCTAGGGTTGAATAGCACAAAGGTTTATACGAAGGAGATTACTACCAGATGGAACTACATAAATTGGGATGATACAGCGTGTAGAATTTGGCTACAAAGAGCACACATTGATACAAAGTTTATTCCTTGATAAACAACCTCGCTTCTGAGAAATAGCGTAGAGAGTATATTGTTAGACATGACGAGAGATGGATTTGATAACATGTGTTGCAGGAGGTTTGAATTCTCTGGTATGTTGTGTTGACAAATTCGATAGTTTTCACTCAAAAGAATATGAAAGATATTCCCTAAGAACTTGTCTTGCTGCTGTGGACTAACATTGCAAACAAATTACATGGTACTGTTGCCTTTCCAGGGTATTCGTATATAGAATTTAAACAGAGGCATTGCTTTATAATCTGCTAATGACAATGATCACGCATTTGTCTATGAAAGGTTCTTCTATAACGGTGGGGAATAAATATCTCAGTGATCTAGTCCTAGAACAAGATCCCATTGTCGACAAATTTGAAGTATTCCAACTAGCAATGTGGAGGACTATGGTAGCATTCCTACATAAGAAGAAGTGGAGGCGGTTGAGGAAGACGACAATAGTATCTGACCTTTGTAACCAATTAAATTGGAAACGATAGGTCGAAAGAGATTTACACAGATGAAGAGTGGTATTGAACAAGCAACCACACATAAGAAGCCGATAAAGTGTGCATTGTGCAACAAATACATTAACAAATACAAAACAATGAGGATAACCCTAGCGAGTTCGCAAGATAAGGAAGAAGATGAGACCGAAGAAGAAGTGCACCTTTAACCTATGTACTCTAGTATCATAAATATTCATTTTCTTGTTGAGTCCAAAAAAAAAAATATGCACAACATAGATGTATGCTGCCTCAATTTGTTGCCTAAGTTAGTAAAAAATGAGAATTTGATAATGAGAACGGATGATAGAACAAAAGCCAAAAGCCAACAACGGTTCTCTCTTTAGTCATCATGAACATAATATAGAGGATGAGAGAGCACTAGCTAAAAGCTTCTGCTTGGTCATACATGACATTATGTTGCGAACGTCTGTGACATGATTTTGCCGACGAGAGAGAAGTAGCCAAGAGCTTCTGTTCACTTGTAACGCCCCGAATTTTTGGAGCGTTAATATTAAATAAATAGAGTCAGAAAACCTTAAAATATCAAAAAGTCTCCCCAAGTAGTCATTCAGAGCATCTACTAATCAATCTCAAAGATACATAAATAAATGTCATAGTGGCCTAAAGCATTTATACAATCCAAATAACTCTGACACAGAGTTCCAAAATAAATTCTAAACAAATTCAATTGTCTTAATTATTACATTTAAAAATACTAGTACCGACTCTGAGATAAAAATCGCTAACTCTCAGTCACACAGCTAGTCTTGTAATCCAATTCCACCTACTGATCACCTGAAAGAAAAAACAAAAGGAAGTGAGCCAAATGCCCAGTAAGGTCGCTCAAAGGACCAATCAAAAAGAATGCAAAAATGCCTGAGAAATGAGATTTCAAAGGTACAAAATTTTAACGAAACAGATGCCAGACCGAATTTCAAAATGCCAAAATAAATATATCTCAGTATGGAGACAGACACTAAAGATACATTCAGAATAAGGTCACACATGCCATCACTGACACGTGAGATCAGGTTTAAAAAATAAAATCGCGATCTCTAACTCATCACACTGAGTTAACTCATGTTCCAATCCACATAGGTAAGTCGGAAACAGAAACATCACATACAGTGTGACATGGCTCATAGAATTTTCTACGCTTACATTCAATAAATTAGGCACGACAAGAACAAGTTGCCTAGATCATGTAAACCAGTGTATCGTATATACCTCACAACCCACAAAAGTATCACCCATAAGTCACGCAAACGCAAGGTCGTGTGACAAAACTTTATAGAAATTTACGAAGCAATTTGAGTAAAGTATTCGATAATGGTAGAAATTACTCAACACTACACTTATATTGAAAAGAATATCAAAAACGTATTTAATAGAAGTGGTGTCAACCGAATTAGAGTTTGTGAAAGGTGACTATAACTGAACAAAGAAACGGTACTGCTTGGGTGCACAAATGGAATCATATATATATATATATATATATATATATATATATATATATATATATATATATATATATATATATATAAGAATATTATCTAGTCATCGCTTACTTGTACACTCTCTTAATTCGCCACGTAAATTTTTCTATTTTGAATTTTTAAAATATTCTTAATTTACTTATCTTTGTAATAATGATTTGGACTCTCTCTCTCTCTCTCTCTCTCTCTCTCTCAATTTTATTTAAATTTCTTCTTTTCATTTAAAATTCAACCAATTATCTATATTTTACATTTCTCTCTCTTCAATGTCAACATGCCCCACTCAAAAATTTTATTTATATCTTTACAATTCTATTAATTTTTAAATTTTCACAAAAGTAGTTCTCTATATATTCTTTTTTAATCTTAAATCTTTTTATTGTTTAGGGAAACACAATATTTTTCATTTATTTTTCTCTTAAACTACCATAATCTCCTTCCTTTTATTTCATTACAAATTTCATATATAATTTATGATCTCATTTTTTCCAATCATTTATTATGTACTGTTACTGTTTTTTTTGGTAGTCTTGATATTTATATATTTATAATTCCATTAATTCTTATATTTTGACAAAAATAATTCTCTACATATATTTTTTTAATCTTAAATCTTTTGTATTGTTTAAGGAAAACACAATATTTTTCATTAGGTCTTCTCTTAAACTACCATAATTTCCTTCTTTTGTTTTTTCATTACAAGTTTTACATATAGTTTATGCTCCCATTTTTTTTCAATCATTTATTATGTACAGTTACTTTTTTCTCGGTGCTCTTAAGTAATAAATTTCAACACATGTGTTATTATTGTTAACATTATCACTGCAATTGCTATTAGTGAGGAGAAACTATTTCTATTATTTTATAGTACATTATTTTACATCTTTATTTGTCACTAACAATTATTACTCAAGTTTATTTTTTACGATAAAAATTGGTAGGAGAACTCCTTTAAAAATGTAAAAAAAAAAAGTTATCTTATTATCACTACCAATTTTGTAATTCTTATTAAGCATATAAATATAAGATTTCTCAATAAGTATTTTGATAGTTATTATTCTCGTGTGCAGTGTACGTGATCAAAACTAATAACAAATTAAGCACCCAATTGTACATAGCTTTTTCAGCCGAGCTAATAGAATAGAAGACTGCACTGGATAGAGGTGTCAAATGGGCCAGGTTTGGGCCGGCCTAACCCAAGCCCATCGGGCCTCCAGCAAAATGGGCCAGGGTCGCTATCAAACGGGCCGGGCCAGAATGGGGAAAGCTGGGCCCAGTCCAAGCCCAGGCCTTAGGCCCAACATCTAGGGCTTGGGCCGGGCCAGGGCCCAATTATTTTTGTTATTCAAAATAATATTATTATTTTACTATCTATTTTGTTATTATTATTTAATAATATAAATACTAGCTTTTTATATGTATTTTAACAGGTCTTTTTATACGCACGGTGCCAATACTAATTTATATATAAGAGGGTGAAATTAGTCGGTTTGGTATTTATTGACAAATAAGTTCGGCTCACCAAGACCGCCAATGCCTCTTCAAGGAGACTCATGATTTCTCACGGTTCGATTGTAATCTTTGTAATCTGATTCTTATTTTACGTCAAACATATTTTTGATTATTGCACCAAAGAAAAACGATCATCATCATTCTTGTTCAGATTCATTACTCATTCTATTATCGTTGAACACCTACACTTATATATAATAATGTGTGTATACAATAATACTGGGCCAAAAGAGGGCCTGTGTGTAGGGCCAAAAAAGGGTCAGAAATAAGGCTAACCTTAAGGCCAAAAGGAGGCCATTTTTTGGGCCAAAAAAGGGCCAGGCCGGGCCATTTTTGGGCCAGGCCTGGGCCTGTTTCTCAAACAATTAGGTCTGATCCTGGCCCAACCTTAAGGGTTAGGACCAGTCTGGACCCGAAAAAGGGCCGGGCCAGTCCGCGGGCCGCCCGGCCCTTTTAACAACTCTAGCTCTGGATGGGAATCAAAAAGTCTGGCAGCGAAAGGAAAATAGACAGGATAAAACATGCATGATAGATGAAGTAACAAAAAAAAATCATGCATCACGTGTAATTGTAATTAGAACAACACAATAATTCATAGAATGGCACGCAAAATGAGGCAGCAATATGGCGGCTGACCCACTATGAACAAAACAGGGGCATCGATCCAAGAAGCAGCCTACAAGTTGTCACAGTATAGTAATGGGGTGAATGAAGAGAAGATAGGAAACAAAAAGGCAACAGTAAATTATTAGCTGATGCCATCACATGAATGGAGTACCCGGATAAGGCTTGGTCAGGCAACTTGCAGGACTTATGAAACAATTAGCAGAACGAGGACAACAATAGTCAATGGAAACAAACAAAAATCAATGACCGATATACGTATGAGAGGACAAAGAAAACCCATTACGAACGATGGATTACCGCGCAACTAAAGATAAGCAATTGAAATCAAGGATAATCATTCGATAATAAATTCAGATTGAAAAATTAAACTTTACAAACATCATATTAATCGATCCAATGCTGATTTAAATTTCAATAACAGTAAACCCTTGCACGAATGATTTGTCCAACCCTGAATCAAAATTTTAAAAGTAAACCCTTACCTTTGATCGTGATTAAACCTAAAATTCAATCTTCTCAATCCAATTGTATCAAAAACCCTAAAAATTAACATGCCCAAAGGTTCCAATTAAATTTTAATGACAACAAAAATTCGTAAACTATTACGTATCCCAAATCAATAATCAAATAAAATTCTTACTTCAAGCAATTTGCAAAATTTGAAGAATTCTCTTCTTAGGAATTCTTTAGAGGCTCTTCTAAACTTTGGTGTGCTCTTAGGGTTTCTAGAGAATATATAATATACGTAAAGTATCAATAACCTAAAAGAAATATTCTTATATTTCCTAAACAATTAGAATTTCAAAATACCTATTACGTCTGTCGTCCGCGACATTAGCCATTAAATATGAGGGATCTAACATCACTCGTCCGCGACATTATATTGCGGACGTCTGCAGCATAATGTTGCTGATGATAGAGCAGTAATAAAATGTTTCTTCTCAGTCGTCCACGACGCAATCTAACTGACAACCGAGCAGAACCCGTGGTTGCCCAAAAGTTCTTTTTCTAAGTGTTGCGGCTTTTACTCGTCCTCTACATGCATTATGTTGTTGACCGAGGAACTGAATAAAATGTATACATTTTTTTCTAAGTGTTTGTGCATGTCTTTTTAAATCTCAACCTGTTTCGTAGAGAAAAGCAAGGGTTAAATAGGGAATGACACCCTCTACTTTACACGTTGTGCGTTTGCACCCATCCATTTCAAACTTAAGCATTAAACCCCCCCAGAGTTTAAGAAAATGGGCACGGTTAACTCGACGTAACAGATCTTTGTCAAATGTCTTTTTATCCTTCTCATTTCATCTTCTCTCTCAAAACCAAAGATAACCCTTCATCTCCTTCTCTTGCATCTCTAACGTTACGTCTCCAAAACTAGCTCTCTTTGGCCGCAAGAAGACCACCTGTCCCTTCAAGGACTACCACGCCCAGTGGCTCAACACCCTCAAGGCCACCCTCATCCGCCACTCCCTCTCATCCTACCACCACCTCCTGTCCACCACGTCGAGTCCCTCCCCCACCACTTCCAGTCCTACTACCAAACCCTAGACGCCGCTGCGCAAAACGACACCGTCGCATACCTCCTCCACCCTACGTGGCGCAACCCCATGGAGGCGCTCTTCTTGTGGCTGGGGGACATCCACCCCTACACCTTCACCAACCTCCTCCGCTCCTTTCTTGACAAAGACTCCGACGAATCCTCCTCAGATGACGACGACGTTTCTTGCATTTTCTGTGACTTTCTTGATAAACCCTGGCACGAGACGACGACATTTAGGAGCCCCTTCAAAGCCTAATGGCCAAGATCGACCAGATCAAGTGTGGACTGAGGCTGATGGCACCTGGATTGGTTGCAAGGTACCATAACGATCAGGTAGGTTTAGTGGAGAAGGTAAGGGCAGAATGAGAAAAGTGCGATAAGGGAAGCGCGGTGGCGGAGGCGACAACGGTAGAGTTGAAAGAGCTGGTGGGGATTTTTGTGGGTGTTCTTGCTGAGATCATGGGGTGTTAGGTGTACCAGTATTTATCAAGTGGCTCTGTTTTATCAAGGTTGGTAGTGGAAGAAATTAGGGTAAGGGATAGAGTTTTGTGTTATAAAGTGAGTACAAGGGCATTTTGGTCTTAAAAAATACCTTTTGGGCGCCATTTCTTTCCTTCAAAAAAATGCAGCTAACTTGGATGATTTTCGTCAACCATGCCCATTTTCTTAAACTGTGGGGGGATTTAGTGTTTAAGTTTGAAGTGGAGGGGTGCAAAACTGACAATGTGTAAAGTAGAGGGTCATTCCCTATTTAACCCAAAAAGCAACATACTTTACATTTTGAAACATAATATGTTCATTACAGACATCTCTCAACAAAACTATAGACACCACTTTTTTGTAGTCTTATTTGTTTACTTGCCATTGGACTTTATTGTTAGTTAAGTTCATTATTATTATGGGTCTTGGCCTAGTAATAAAGATACATTTAGTTTAGTTGATTAAGTCCAATCTATTTGGAGTCCAGTCAATGCCAGTTCAGTCCAATCCAATCCATTTAGAGTCCAGTAAAGTCCAGTCCAATCCAATTCATTTCGAGTCCAATACTCTAGTCAGAGTCTAGTTCAGCCTAGTCAGAGTCTTGTCCAATTAGAGTCAAGTCGAGTTGGTTAACTAACCCAGTTAGTTAGTTATAACCCTTGTTAAGAGATTTTGGTCTGACTCGGATTGTAAATTGTGATTGATCCTTGATGCAGGTATTGACTTGGGGATAGTTCTTGGAATTTGGTACATCCTATCTATCTTTTGAGAGATTTTTAATGAATTAAGGGCGATTAATTTTCTGAAATTTGAGATGAAATCTTAGTTAGTTATGGGATGAACAGACCAGTTTGCACAAATCATCATGTAAGTTGACATGAAAAAGTCAACCTTACCATTTTCTCAGCCCCCATACATCTATAAATTAATCCTCTAGGCTGTGAAAAGAGGAGTTTTGGATTGACCTTTCCTCTAAAAGAGAAATTCTACAAAAAAAAAAAAACCCAGAGAAAGGGAGAGAAAACTCCTGGAAATCCCGACTTCCCACATCAAGTACATACCTGACCTTTGACCAGCCGTAACTTGCTCATACAATATCTGATTTAGGTTATTCAAAAGCTTAAGTCACGTATCATTTCAAGTGCCACAACTTTCTAGATTAGTCAAATCCATTTAAGGTCGTCTTCAGGCCCATAAAAAAGATTTTTTAATCAGGCATATATATATATTGGTTTTCGATGTTAGATCAATTCTTGAATCCACCAGTTGGGCAATCCAATTTGAGGTATGATTCTCCATCCTTCTTTTGAGTATTTTTATTTCTCAATTAGAAGTGTCTAGATTCTTTCCCCTTCCTTGCGAACATATCTTGGTCAATAATTATAGAACAAAAAAAAAAGTCTAAAGTTTAGGTTTAGTTGGGTTCATCATAAGTGTCAAAGATCGAGATTTAGGCCGCCTCCTGTAGGGTGTGCTAGAATTATGATGGTTTTGATTCCAATTTGTCTGACTGGATACATAAGTCATTTTACCCCGTTGTCAAATTCAAACCAAATTAGCTTTAGTTTAACTATATGTCTCTTTATTACTTGCTTTGGGATAAAAATCACAAAAATCACATAAAAACAATTTAGGACAATTAGGGTATAGCGGGTGACTAATAACTTCCTGTTGTATAACTTAGTCCCCAAATTAGAATATCTGGTTTGGTAGGTCAAAAGCTTAAATTGGTAAATTCACAGTCAAATTAGGGTTTTCTTTTTTCCTTGTTAATTATTAAATAACCCTAAAAGTAAGATAACAACTTGAGTTTGACCTTCATGGGTCTAAATTCTCATAGCAAGTCTCAGCAAAATTAATAAACATGTCGACATAAGTCAAGAAATCAATGCATCTCATATAGAATTGATAGTACTTTACATCTTTTGATTTGCTGAAATTATAATACCCTCACTTTTCTAAGGGACCGGTTATGACTTTGCCAAGCTATTCTATACCTATAGTTGTTTACATTGTCTTGGGACCACCTATCCTTCTTGAGGCTCTCGCAATGGCAAATAAAGTCCACGTATATCAACATAAACACACGGAAATTAGACACGTTCTGTCGCATGGGCCTATGTTTCTTCACCTCAAATTTGAGATTGCTTACTGTCCTTCCCCTTAAACTCTGCTTCTTGCTATAAAGCGTTATAAAGCAAATTTAGCACAATTGCAAAATAATTTCAAGATATGAGAGCAAACGTATACAATTAAATTATGAAATAAATAAATTAAAAAGACAATAAAATTACTCGCAAATCAACTACCCCTCTAGGCTGGTATTTTTTACCTGCATACCACAACACATGGTTTATTCTCACTACAAGAAAAAAGGCTTTTAGTGACGGAAAAATCCATCGCTAAAAATTCAAAATTCATCGCTAAAAGTCCCTCATATAAAAGTCCGTTACTAAAAGTTTGGCGATGGAATTTTCATATCCGTCGTCTAATATTGCACTTTTTGTGACATAGTTATTTATTAATTAGCGACGGAATATCCGTCGCTTATTATATTTTACGTATTTTATTTATTTTCTATTTTGTGAAATTAGCGATGGAATAAATGTTTTAGTGACGGAACATTCCGTCGCTAAATAAGATTTTTAGCGACGGAATATTCCGTCGCTAAAAAGCTGATAGTAGGAACACTTTTAGCGACGGAATTAATCCGTCGCCAAAAGTTAATTTTTTTTCTCTTACCCAGACCTGTAATAAAAATTTCAATTCTCAACAACAACGCACAATAATCAATACACAACAATAAATATAATCAATCATAAAAAATATTTATTATAAAAAAACTCATGATGTACAAGCCGGGAACCGGATACAGCCGGTTAGGGGAGGGGAGAAGAAGAGTACAAGGCGGGCGGGGGGGGGGGACAAGCTGGGACAGGGCACGAAAGGGGCTCATCAGGGGTTGCCGAGTCCTGGATCCTGCTGATCCGGGGCCGGCTCGGCATGTCCAGCAGCAGTACCCTGCTAATCCTGCTCCCTGATCATCCTCAACACCACTGTAGCAATGCGCTGGATCTCCTCGTCGTCCAACGGATGTCGAGGAGCCGGTGTCTGTGGAGGGGCAGCGGGGGTGAGGACGCTCCTATCACGGCACGAGCAGTCGTGCTAGGCAGGCCGCGTATGCGGCCTTTCGGCCGATTGACGACCTCCGGCGTATCCAGCCATCGCTTCAACGCCCCAGTACTCGCACCCGTACTAGTGGACGCTGATGGCTGTCCAGACTGCTGCTCGGACCCCCTAAGCTGTTCATACGAGGCCTGCAAAAACAGTGATTTAAAGATATGTTAGGGCATTAATTAACGCAACAGACATTGAGGATAGAAAGAAAAAAAATTAACAACTTAAACAAATTGACTCACATCGATCCGTCGGGCAATATCTGAAACATAGTCGCCCGCCCGGTGCGCCTCGTCCTTGTCCTTCTTCCGCACGTGCGTCTGATTATACGTCAGAGCTATGACCTCATCCTCCTCCAGATCCGGGTGCTGGACCGCATTCATGTGTCGGACGATGTCGTGTGGCACCGACCCCCCCGTGTGCGTCGGATCTCTGTTCTGTCTGTTCTCAGCCCCGCTCTTACTCTTGGCGTCCCAGCCTGGATCCGCAGCCCACCGATCTATCATCTCCCCCATACAATCAGAGATATCCAATGTGGGGGATATGTCTTCATCTCCGTCATCGGGGCACCCTCGGGCAGCATCTTCTTCGCCCGGTCCCGTGCGTCGTGGAGCCATCGGCGGTAATTCTTGCCGATGTAAGCAAAGAAGGCCTGCCGCCCCAGTGCCTGCTGATCGGGCGAGTCAAACGTGAACCCCTCCTGTAAGGCATTCAATAACACAAATTAACTACAGAAAACAAACTCTAATTAAACAAATACTATCGCAGAAAAAAATACTTCACCGTACCAGCCACTCCTCCCATAGGGACTCCCTCGCAGCGGCATCCCAGTCCTTCCAGTACAGGCGTGGCTCGAAGAATCGGCCCTTCACAAGAACGCCGATCTTCGTCCTCGCCTGATTCTCCAGGATCCTGCCAAAGAAGTAAATAAATAAATTAATACAGTTCAAATATAAATTAACACCCCAAAATTTTAAATATAAGGCATGATGTGATTTTTTTACTTACAGGCCCTCCTGGGTGAGCGTAACTCTCTGTTTACGCTGGGGGTCGATGCGTACCCCGCGTGTCGGGCCACGGCCTCGTCGAGATCCTACAAAACACAGACATTAATACAGTTCAAATTTACTTTAAATATAAGGCTAGCAAAAATGTACTAAACACCGTTATCAACTATACCTGAGGTAGAACCCACGGAAGAAGGAGAATCAACGCGCGTGTGGGATGAATCTGCGTCGAGCTGGGGCGACGACTGGGGCTGGGGCCCCATCTGCTTTACGCAAGCACTCTGTGCCTCGTCATCAGTGGGCAATGACGAGGTGGGACCCACCGGGGAGGAAGCAGCTCGGCGTCCAGCCCGGCCACGAATAGCCCGTATCCTATCCATATCTGACTTCGTATAGATAAATTACAAAGACATTAACACATTAAAAATAATAATTTAGCAGAAATCATCATCGGCATATATATATATATATATATATATATATATATATATATATATATATATATATATATATATATATATAGAACGGAGGTGCAAAAACACATCAATATGAACCAAGTTCTAAAATGTTACTACATTTTTTCCGTGATGTTACAACATTACAAGTCAATCATTTTCAGTTTGAGAATCATCATCATCTTCATCACATTCCTCGTCGTCCTCTTCTTCGTGGGACTCATCGTCCTCTTCATCAGTAGACTCGGTCACATCATCTCCAACACTTTTCACGTCTTCCGCGTCATCATCTACGACTTCTTCTCCTACATAAAGTGTTGTTGGAAGAGGAAGATCGTCCTCCTCGTTGTTGACCTCAACAGGGAACAAGACAGGTGGTTGGTCGGCTTGAAAGGAGTCTAGCTCACTGTCATATGTCACGGGCAATTTCTTGGACTTGATAATTGTATACCAATGAGATTTGGGATTGGCGACGTCCTCCGCGTAAAAGACTTGTACAGCTTGACTAGCAAACACAAAGGGCTCGTCTGATGCAAGTCTTGACTTGACATTGACATTGACATCTACAATCCCTTGAGAGCTAACACAGATTCCTCTACTGCATGTGACATCGAACCACGTACACTTGAACATTACCAGGCAGTTTTGGGAACCCAGATATGTTAGCTCAACAATCTCATCTAGCTCTCCGTAAAAGTCCATGCAATTCTCGGCATAACAGTCGCCGTTGACCAAGACTCCACTGTTTTGGGTTTGTTTTGTTCGGTCATCATCTTTTACGTTAAACCTAAACCCGTTGATGATATAGCCTCCATGACAGGATGTTTGTTTGTTAGGGCCTTCAGCTAGTAATTTCAAGCAGGAGGCCACTGGTCTATCCATTGACTGAACCTATTGTAGATGACGGTAAAAATTAAGGATAAATCAGTATACTAATTGGCCACAGAACTGTATATAACACATAATATAATTTCGTTAAACAATCTTACACGCCTTTTGAACCACTGTACAAATTGTGATTTCCGATGAGATTCAAGTCCAGCGGGATCAGTGATTAAAGATTCCGCATCGAACTCACTGCAAACCAATATAGTTGACTCGCTTATCACACACTTTCAATTATGTACAACAATGTAAGTAAATTAAGACTTTAACTTACTCAACGAATGCCAAAACTTCATCGCAATTTAGAAGGGCATATATTGTTGCAGCACTGTACTCTTCATCCGTTAGCCATCGAGTATACGTTCGGCCGAACGGACTACAGGACTGCTTGAATATTGACAATTGCCCTTCCAAATTTGTGCTTGATTCGGGGTCATTTCGGCCTAGTTGATTTAACCTTGTATCAACATCAGGCCCGAAATATTGACTACAAAAGTTTACAAGTTCTTCCATTACGTAAGCCTCCGCAATTGAGCCCTCAACCCGAGCCTTATTACGGACTTTTTTCTTTAAATGGAACATGAACCTAGAAGTTTAGCGAATCGAGTTAGGTGGAATATCAATGATAACATGTGTCGCATTAAGTGTAAACGAACAACTATAACAATTTAAAGATTACCTCTCGAAGGGATACATCCACCGATATTGCACGGGTCCACCCATCTTAGCTTCATATGCCAAGTGAACAAGCAGATGCTCCAGCTTGCAAATCGTCACCATAATGTTCTTCTCAAGCACTTCCATGTTACTCACCCGGATCGTAGAAGAACATATATCTCCAAAGAAATGAGATAATTCAGTCAAAGTCTCACAAACAACCTGTGGCAACAGTCCCTGGAAGGCAATAGGAATGAATCTCTCCATGAATACGTGGCAGTCGTGACTCTTCATCCCTTGGAACTTGCATTCTGATACATTGCAACAACGAGATATGTTGGACGCAAACCCATCCGGAAGCTTCAAATTCTTAACCCACTGACAGACCTTCTCCACTTGTTTCTTGTCTAGACAGTAAGGTGCTTTCAAAAGTATCGTCCTCCCACTGACTGTCCGAGGATGCAATTCACGGCGTACACCCAACTGTTGTAGATCCCTTCTCGCTTTAAGGTGATCTTTTGATTTGCCCTTGACATTCATCACTGTGTTGAACACATTATCAAAAATGTTCTTCTCAATATGCATCACATCCATGTTGTTTTGGATAACGAGCGTCCTCCAGTAGGCTAACTCCCAGAAGATACAAAATTTTCTCCAGTTGTGCTCTTTCTCGTACCCTGGAATCTTCTGACTTGGCACACCCTTGCCGTGTGGTATGTCAGTATCAAGTGCCTCCAGGTGTGAGAGCACTTCTTCACCAGATGGGTAGTCCAGTGTGACAACCTCACGCTCGATTGTCCTGTCAAATTTATCCTTCTGCCTACGAAACTGATGGCCCGGTGGCAAAAGCTTACAGTGACATCCGAACCACGAGGGCTTTCTGCCGTGCTTTAACGTATGACCGGGGTTCACGCCCATACAAGCAGGGCATGCTAGCTTCCCATGTGTGCTCCAGCCACACGTCATTCCCAATGCGGGGAAATCATGTATAGTCCACATCAAAGCAGCCCTCATCTGAAAATTCTGTTTAAGGGATGCATCATATGTTTCGACTCCATGATTCCATAACTGTTTTAACTCATCAATCAACGGCCTTAAATACATATCTATGTCCTTGCCGGGACTTTTCGGCCCCGAATAAGCAACGACAAGAACATGTACGGCTTCTTCATGCACATGCCTGGTGGAAGGTTGTACGGGACAATAATAACAGGCCAACAGGAGTAAGGCGTGGTAGACTGACCGAAAGGGTTGAACCCATCGGTTGCCAGACCAAGTCTAACATTCAGAACTTCCTGAGCAAAGACTGGATGCCTGCGGTCAAACTCCTTCCACGCCTCTCCATCAGCTGGGTGTGTCAGCACATCGGCATCGTTGCTACGAGTCTCACAGTGAGCCCTCATATGTTCAGCCGTATTGGAGGAGTAGTACATTCTCTGAAGCCGTGGTGTGACCAGGAAATATCGCAATATCTTCCATGCAATGTTTTTCTTCTTCCCTTTGTCCGGTTTGTACCTCGAATGATCACATACTGGACACCGTGACAAATCCTTATTCTCTTTCCAGAATAATACACAATCGTTATTGCACGCATCTATCCGCTCATAGCTCAACCCAAGTTTCCTCATCATCTTCTTCGCATCATAGTACGACGGCGGTAGCTTTTCACTTTCGGGCAGAATTTCTTTGATTAAGGTAACAAACTCATTAAAACCTTTCTCACTCAGCCCGTGGTCTGATTTCAACTGTAATAACCTACTAACCGCAGACAGCCGTGTGTGTTTCAGAGCTCCATCCCACAGCGGCTCTTCCGCAGCTCTCAACAACTCATAAAACTGATGAGCCCCCTTATTTGGTGGTTGGGCACTGTCGTCACCACCGTCGTTACTCCAGTCAATATTAGCATGCCCAACATCCATAATCATATCTCGGTAACTTCAGTTTGACTAGCCGGGTTGGACGACAATACTATCATTTCCCTGTGCTGCGTCCACCTTGTGTATCCACCCATAAAATCGTACCGACGAAGATGCCATTTTACTTCAATTCTTTTTCTCCAATGCAACAACTCACATCTACCGCATAGACACCTTATCTTATCAAAGTCAACATGTGCAGGATGCGCGTAAGCGAAGTCGAGAAATTCGTCAACGCGATCCTCAAAATCATCAGCATTCTTCCTTTTCATCCAACTTCGATCGACCGACATGACGACTGAAAAATCGTACTGTATACCACCTTCAATTATGACCAATCATTAGGCAGGGTCGATGTAAATATAAATGCATGAATGTGACAACATGTCCCTATATTTTCCCTCCATTCTCTAATAGGTAGTGGTCCTATCCCATTCAGAAAAGCACATGTTTATAAAATAGTGAAGAACTCATGCTTAGTCCTATGTCTGCAAAAAATTCGGCAGCACCTCCCCACATTTCTCCAAGTACACGACATCGATTAGGTGTTCTAACATTCATCTAACCTTGCCTTGCAAGGTTTGACAGATGTTAGAACACCATATCTGTATGCACCAGGAGAAACACGTGAGAACGTGTACAAATATCCACGACATAGAACACAGAGCATGAGTTGAAACACTATTTTATAAACACGTAACTTTTCCAAATTGTCCAAACTGGACATCCAAAGGCTCATTACAAAGTATTACTTTGTAATGAGTACCTTTGAACGGGAACTAAGGGTTTTTATGCATGCATGCGTTCAGAAATTGATAATATATGCAAGAATCTTTCTGAAATATCAAAACTGCAGAAAGATCGTTGCATATGTTACCAATTCCACTTTAAATAGAATTCGTTGGCAACGAGTTGAACCATCTCGTTGCCAATGGACTTCGCAAAACAACAACAAATATAAAGAATGCAGGGTTTATAAGCAACGAGTAATTGAACCATCTCTGGGCTAATTAGTATTAATGAGAATTACCTTGGACTAATTATAGCTAATTAGGGTTGATTAGGAGTAATTAGGGTTATTTTGAGCTAATAGTCGGGTTTTATTGTGCAAAGTCGTGTTGATTAGTCCTAATTAGGGCTAATTAGGCTTAATTGGGTTATGTTAGGGCTAATTAGTGTTAATGAGGATTACCTTGGGCTAATTATAGCTAATTAGGGTTGATTAGGACTAATTAGAATTATTTTGAGCTAATTAGGGTTTAATTGTGCGGAGTAGTGTTGATTAGTCCTAATTAAGGCTAATTAGGCTTAATTGGGTTATTAGGCTTAATTACAACTAATTAGGCATGTAATCAGAGTTTAGTTAGGTTTTAGGGTTTAGGGTTTAATTAATCTAATCACGGGTCTACAAGATATGAGTACTTAGGGCTAATTAGGGTTTAATTTGGACTGATTGGTGTTAATTAGGATCAATTTTGGGTAATTATAGCTAATTTAATTTTCATTGGGTTCTTAGGGTTAATTAAAACTAATTAGGCTCGTTAGAGCTAATTAAGGTTAATTGGGTTCATAAGGGTTAATCGGGACTAGTTAGGGCTAATTATAGCTAATGTTAGAGCCACGATGAGATTCTAAGGGGTGTTAAAAATGTCGCGTTAACCTAATTAACCTAAATTCAACAACCAACCATTCAACTAATTCACAGATATCTCAATCCAATTGGATCCCATCCTCCGTCAACAATCTCAATTTTCAAATTCTCAATGCACAATCAACAATCTCAATTCCCAATACCTCATATAGGGTGTCGGTATGGTGTTTGACACCTCCGAACACGTCCGAAGACATTGATTTATTTTTTAAATGCTGGACGTCGTGTCCATCACCCCTTGAAGAGGTGCCGGACACCTCTTGAAAAGGTGTCCACAAGTATAAAGCCGTGTCGATTGGACGCGGTGTCCATGACCTACCGACACCTCATCAACACATCCAAAAATGTGTCGGACACCTCTTAAAACATGTCGGATACCTCCGGACACGTGTTCGACACCTTCGGACACGTGTCTGACACCTACCGACATGTGTCCAACAAGTCCGAAGTCATTGATTTATTTTTAAAATGTCGGACACCATGTCGGTCACCCCTTGAAGAGGTGTCGAACACCCCATGAAGAGATGTCCACAAGTATAAAGCCAAATGTGACATTTTTTGGTGTCGGTGTTGATAGGACGGGGTGTCTGTGACCTACCAATACCTCATCGACACATCCGGACACGTGTCGGACACCTCCAAACACGTGTTGGACACCTTCAGACATGTGTCTGACACCTCTCGTCAGAGTTCGAAGACATTGATTTATTTTTTTAATTGCCGGACACCGTGTCGGACACCCATTAAAGAGGTGTCGGACACCCATTGAAGAGGTGTCCACAAGTATAAAGCTAAAATATGTTGTTTCGGTGTCGGCGTTGATCGGACGCGGTGTCCGTGTCTGTGCTACCTAACGAGGATCTCAATCCAATTGGATCCCATCCTCCGTCAACAATCTCAATTCTCAAATGCTCAATGCAATAAAAATCACACATTCAATCCAATTGGGTCCCATCCTCCTTCAACAATCTCAAATGCTCAATGCACAATTAATAATCTAAAATCATCAATTAACAACCTAAAATCATCAAGTAATAATCTCAATTACTTCAAATGCACATCTAATAACTTAAAATTATCAATTAGCAACCTAAAATCATCGATCAATAATCACAATTCTCAAATGCACAATGAACAACCTAAAATTATCAAAAAAATGATCAATGTTCAAATGGAAAAACATTGTTCAAAATGCACATATCCGATGCGCTTGAATTATTTTAATTTGGGGTTCGATTCGATTAGGGCAATTAATTTAGGGTTCAATTAAGGGGTTCAGTTACTTCAATTTAGGGTTCAATTAGGGGGTTCTATTAGTTTAATTTTGGGTTCGGTTGAATTGGGACATTCAATTTAGGATTCAATTAGGGGGTTCAATTAGTTCAATTTAGGGTTCGATTGAATTAGCGCATTCAATTTAGGGTTCAATTAGGGGTTCTATTAGTTCAATTTAGTGGTCGGTTGAATTGGGGCATTCAATTAGGGGGTTCAATAAGTTTAATTTAGGATTTTGTTGGATTAGGGCATTCAATTAGTTTAATTTAGGGTTCAATTCGATTAAGGCATTCAATTTAGGGTTTAATTAGGGTTCCGTTACTTCAACTTAGAGTTCAATTAGGGGGTTCTATTAGTTCAATTTAGGGTTCGGTTGAATTGGGACATTCAATTTAGGGTTCGATTGGATTAGGGCATTCAATTTAGGGTTCGATTGGATTAGGGCATTCAATTTAGGGTTCAATTAGGGGTTCAATTAGTTTAATTTAGGGTTCGATTCGATTAGGGCATTCAATTTTGGATTTAATTAGGGTACAATTACTTCAACTTAGGGTTCAATCACTTCAATTTAGTAGTCGGTTGAATTGGGGCATTCAAGGGTGCAATTTGGAGGTTGAATAAGTTCAATTTAGGGTTCGGTTGGATTAGGGCATTCAATTTAGGGTTCGGTTGGATTAGGGCATTCAATTTAGGGTTCAATTAGTTTAAGCTAGGGTTCGATTCGATTAAGACATTCAATTCAGGGTTTAATTAGAGTTCAATTACTTCAATTTAGGGCTCAATTAGGGGGTTCTATTACTTCAATTTAGGGTTCGGTTGAATTGGGGCATTCAATTAAGGGGGTTCAATTAGTTCAATTTAGGGTTCGATTGGATTAGGACATTCAATTAGGGGTTTAATTAGTTTAATTTAGGGTTCGATTCAATTAAGGCATTCAATTAAGGTTTAATTAGGGTTCAATTTCTTCAATTTACAGATTGTCTCATCATAGGGATGGTTACTACAAACAGTCGGCTGATTTCTTCATAGATTGTCTCATTATCGTAGGTTATGATTTACAGTGATAAGTCCAATAACTTTTTTGGAAATAATTAGAGTAAACAGATACCCAGCAAAATCCCAACAAAAAAAATTAGACTAAACGGATAAATTTGAAAGAATTATACAGATTCAATGCAAAATCAAGCATGAGCAAAAAATTATCAAACAAATTTGTAGGGTAGAGAAAATAATTAGGGTGTTGGGAGCTTACCTTCTAATGAAGAAGGCACAATAGCCAGCGACAGTGGAGGGCGGCAGCATTGGTGGCGCGACGACGGTGGCAGGCTTTTCACGCTGAGGCAGTGGAGGGCTTTTCACGTAGGGGCAGTGTAGTGGAGGGCTTTTAACTTACGGCAGTGGAGGGGTCATCGTGGAGGGGTATCGCTGGAGGTAGGTCACTGTGGAGGTTGATTGCCGAAGCTTAGAATAGCAGTGGGTGATTTTGAGAGAGAGAAACGGGGAAAGAGAAAGAAGCAGATCTGGGTGTTTTAATCGAGGACTTTTAACGACGGGAACACCCGACGCTAAAAGGCCGTCGATAAATTTTACGGACTGAAGTTTTAGCGACGGCACAATTCCGTCGCTAAAACATTTTTATAAAACCATCAAAAAAAATAATTATGTAAAAAAGTTTTAGCGACGGTAATTCCGCCGTTAAAAGACCGCCACAAACACACTGTCGGCAAAAACTTTTGCCAACGATTTACTTCGTCGATAATAAGTTTTTAACAATGGAATTTTACCAACGGTGTTATCTGTCGGTTAAAGTCATTTTACTGACGGATTGCCTTCCGTCGGTAAAACTCCGTCGCAAAAAACACATTTTCTTGTAGTGTCTCTTCCAAGTAATCCGCTGGCATCATTGCATATATTACACGATGTTGATAACCGGGTCGGGCTCAGATGCAAAAATTGAGAAACAATCCTGCCATGAAACCCGCAAGGCAATCTTATCTCTGCACAGATCCAGGCAATCAACTTGCCCAAATGTCGGTGACTTGAATGTTCTTGTTAGGTCTCTTGTCATGGGCATTCGCTGGCAACACTACAAGCAACAAGATTGTTGCATTGTGCGATCCGGAAGGTGCCACTCTGCAATATCTCAATGAATCAATGGAGTGTGTTGCACACAGTGAGCACCCAACCAAATACGCGAATACTAGGGAGCAAACTGTACAACCTTTTCTTCAGTTTCTCATATGGTGCCCAATGCATTTGACCCATAACCAAAATGTCAAACTCTCCTGATAAATGATTAAGTGATGATGAGGGTCCTTTCTTCTGAGGTAACGACTTACTTTTCGACTGTATTACCATGCATGGAACTAATGCCACATACATTTTGTTTTTGGCCTAGGGTTAGGGCACCCAACACTTAGGTGTTCATAAGACCATGCTTGAGAACAAAGACTATAAGGTGAAGCGGGGCCAAATTGAATTGTGAATGACTAACAAAAGTAAAAAAAAAAATACTTTGGAAACTTGTGATATGATATACCTGCAACAATAAGGGACATGCATGTCATGTATACCTTTACATTCGGTCCTCTTTGCTTTATGCATATGCCAGAGTGGCTGTACTCTAAGCATAGTCGCCAACCTCGTTCATATCTTCCAAGAGAGCCACATACTTTAATGAATGATGTTCCTAGTCATTGATGAAAATAAAGAACAACTCCATAACATAGAGCAAATAAGCCTTTGTGTTCAACCACACATCACCCTACGTAAAATCTTTGGCAATTGTGCAAATGTTGATAATAGCCATGTTAATTTTATACTACTTTGTCCAAACCCTGACTATAGAATTGGAAAGAGGTTGTCCCTGGAATATCTATTAAGTCAAACGTCAAGGTTACTAAAACAAACTTGTCTTTCAATCACCAGAAATCCTAAGATGAACCCGGCAACCTCTAAGGTTATTGTCATCCTTCTAAAAGGGAAGTGAAATGTATTTGTTTCAACTTTCCATCATTCAACAAGTGCACATATTAAAGATTAGACATGTTAAACAAACATGTCACCATAGGTGAATATTCTAAACCCCTTTGCACGCAACAAAACTTTATGATTTTCATGTAACTTCCACTTGTCAATTGCATGTCTTATTCTACCAAAGTATGTATCTCTTTATTTATGAAATAACAAAGCATATTACATGCCTGAAAATTCAAGAAATAATTACAGACATTAAGATCTTACTTGTTCATCCAAATGAAAGTAGTCATGTGGTTTGCCTGGTCATACAATAAAGAAAGATCTTCGTGTCTGGGATTGAAGTTCTTTTTTTGTTTGAAATTTCAGCAAATATCTGGTTTCGGAAGATCGTTAACACACATTGGCAAATCCAGGTTTGCCAACGGATATAACTCAAATATAACTTCCAATAATTGGGGAATATCCGACAATCCCAGTCAAACTGGGAGATCAATAATTATCTTATCAGAGATCGTGACGTGATCCTCGAGAATCCTAACACATATGGTCCACGGCCCAATCTTACTAGGAATCTTCTTCTATAGCTATATAAAGGGGTCTACCCCTCCAGGTATGAGACAATTACACAATTCATGCTTTTTTAGAGTTACTATTCTGTAGATGCACTCTAACTTAAGCATCGGAGAGTTCTTCGCCGGGAACCCCACCTGACGGTCACTCGTTTTTTCTCTTGCAGGTCATCAGTTCAGGCTCGGGTTCCGCAATGTATACGGAGCATATTTTTAGCAGCAACAGATTGGCGCCATCCGTGGGAACCGCCAGCCTAGCAATTTGATCTCAAGGAAATTCTGCAGTTGTATCCCAAACTGCCGACGACAACGTGTCGGAACCACCGACAGAATTGCCACCGACACAAGTTTCCAGATTGAATTATCCTTACAAAAATACAAACGCATTGTTCGAAGAAAATTGAGAACCGACAAAGTGCCGACGAGTCACCGACGGCACCTGCAAAAAAAAAGAGTCCAACAAAAGGAAAAGAAACAGCATAAGGACGCTGCCAGAAGGTGCAATTCGTGCGCGCCACCGCATATGCTTCTTCAACCGCCACAAAACTGCCAAAACAGTGATACTAGAAGAAACCAATCAGCACCTTAGCGCAGTCCACCGTGACCTTAACCGACGTCGCGCTGATATGGCCACAGAGCTATCACAAGGCACCGGCACCACAGGATCGCGGCCTCACTCCCGATCTGCCTGTCGCCACTACGATAGTCACCAATAATGTCGACCGCCACGGTCCTCAATCAACAATACTACTGGTAATAACCACAACCCGCAAAAGCAAGAGCAGAGCTGCGGGCACAATAAACTAACGGCAACCGCCATGAAAAAGCCAAAGCAGATACAACGACATCTAAAGGAAAAAAAAAAGGAAGAAGAAAAGAAGAGAGATCACAGCCACTGTACACTGGTGCCGCACCTCCGCGGCCTCATTGCACCATCCACCGTGATCGGCAGTGGACGTCTCCAGGCAACTGCCACACCGGCCGACATAGTTGGTGCCAACATAAGCACAAATAAGGTACAATCGCCAGAATCAAAAGGCGCCATCATCACTGCCACCGGCAAGGGCACAGACGCCACGCATAAGCTAATAACGGCGAGCACCCGATCTGCACTACCACTGCCCTGGATGAGCACTATCTCTATTCGTCGCCATCCTTGGCCATTGCCGGCAATTTTGCACCATCGCTGCCATGCCGGAGCGCCGCCGCCTCCTCTTCTGATGACGGTCAGATCTGCCCATAATCATGGTTGTCACTCGGTCAAAAAGAGAGAGCCCCTGACGTCGCCGTTAGCAATGGCTGCCGGATTAGCGCCGCCTCGCCAGTTGACCGCCATCGACAGTCACCTGAGCCACCACAAAACTCACAGAGGCACCGCGGTACCCGGTGCAACATTACTAAAAGGCTCCATCGCCACCACAGCGACGAGCGCCATCACCACCGTGACTCGCTGCCGAAACATCGCCGTCTCACCGCTACCGGTGGTCAAATACGTCTCACCGTCGTGCCGTCAAATCATGCTCCGCCGCCACCTCTGCAAGTTACGCTCTTCTGTCGATGGAAAGAAGGGATCAATCTTCATCCAAATAAGGTGAAATCCCTCTTTGTTAAAACAAACAAACAATCTGCTTCCCCCCCCCCCCCCCCCGCAAAAAGGCATAGTTATATTTTAGGCCCACAGGGTCTTTTTTTTCAACTTAGGCCACACTGTTTAAAAATATTAAGGTTTTAATCTATGCAAAGGCATATTTATATTTAAGACCTAAAAGTTTCATTAATTTGGGTTATACCACATTTTGTTGAAAGTATTAAGCTTTTAACCTAAAGAAAGTGTGTATTTAGACTTAAGACCCCTAGGGTCTTATTTATTTGACATATGCCACAAATCCATCACGCGCTGAGCTTTTTGTAATGCATATTTGAACAGAAGACCCACAGGGTCTTATTTAAGTCGCATATAATGCGTGTTCTTCAAAGCGTGTGTGCACATTTTATATTGCGTGGCACGTCACTAAACAATAAAGAGACTATAATTTTAGGCGCTAGCAAGCCTTGCAAAGGCTGCTTCCCATACGCACTTCTATATTACCTAGACCTATTTAATTTTTGGTCTACCATTGTCCAGTTGCGTCAATTGATGCAAGTATATTACATGTCGTGTCTTACCGAATGCAATGGCATTTTTAAGCTCACATGTGACATGCAGTGCAGCGTATCCTGTCGGCTAACCGACAAAGCCTTAATAGGGCCACGATGTCTGAAACACCGCTCTTATTTCTGTGTTGATATCATTGTTGCATTTTTATACGCGTTATTGCTTCAAAGGCTATGTTTTCAGTTACGTACTTTTTCTTGTTGCAAGGGCTTAAATTACGCATACAAGCATCAACAGTGACGTATAAATCGCTTCATGAAGCGAGGAACAAATTCGTAGCACCCTGCGACTTGAAGTCACGTTTAGGGTTTCTGCTACAGCATCCTGCTAACATGGCATTACCTATTGTCTCTTGATATTCGGTCACAAGGTGACCTCGATCACTAAATCAGAGCACTTCGCCAATAGCGTCGCTGATATGGCTGGTACAACTGCAAGCTCAAGCTCATGCAATCAAGCAAACTGAATCTAGTTGCTTCTCAGTATATTGACAAACTGCAATGGACACCTCGTCCTCTAGCTCTATATGCTTGTCCAGCCAAGCAGGCGGATTACGGTCTTCTATATTGCACATACAAGTCTTCTTGCGACTGGGCCCTACATATGGGCTTAAAAGCCGTCTTTATATATCCACGCCTTATCAAAGGCCGGGGGGCTTCATATTTTATAAGATCATTCTTATACAGGCTTAATACCTTGTGTCTTATCAGACAGGGAGATTCGCCACATCAGCCATATTACGGGCTCAATGACCCGCGCTTTCTTATTTGGCATCACAGCAACAACGACGAGAACTTTAAGTTCCGTCAACCCTCGAGGGTATTTTCATGAGCTTGGCGCTCTATCCGCCCCCGAGGGCAGAAACTACGAGGAATCTTAAGTTCCATCAAACCCTCGAGCGTAATTGCATGAGCTCAGGCTCCATCCGTCCTTGAGGACGTGTACGACGAGAACTCTTAAGTTCCGTTAAACCTTAGAGGGTAATTGCATGAGCTCCAGCTTCATCCGCCCCTGAGGGCGTGTACGACGAGAACTCTTAAGTTTTGTCAAACCCTCGAGGGTAATTGCATGAGCTCTGCGCTCCATCCGCCCTCGAGGGCGTGTACAATGGGAACTCTTAAGTTCCATCAAACCCACGAGGGTAATTGCGTGAGCTTTGAGCTCCATCGGCCCCCGAGGGCGTGTACGACGGGAACTCTTTAGTTCCGTCAAACCCTCGAGGGTAATTGCATGAGCTCCGCGCTCCGTCAACCCCCTAGGGCGCATACGACGAGAACTCTTAAGTTCCGTCAAACCCTCAAGGGTAATTACATGAGCTCCGCGCTCCGTCCGCCCCCGAGGGCGAGTACGATGAGAACTCTAAGTTCCATCAAATTCTCGAGGGTATTTATATAAGCTCCACGCTCCACCAACCCTCTAGGGATGAATACCCCTAAGGGTGATAGGATAGAGATCGAGTTCTATCCGAATGGTTTAGCTATAGTTCTAACCAGTGAAGCGACAAAGGACTATGGGACTTCATCCCCCTACCATTCTTTGTCAATTCAAAACCCAGCCAAGCGTGGGTGCGAGGCTTCTTTGCTAGCTCTTAGCTGATGATAAGAGTTCGCGACAAAGTAAAACGCAAGCATGATTTGGTCGGCTCGAGCTCAAGAACACACACTTGCACAAAATGAACAACCTCCAAAGGAAAGGTGACCCCTCGAGGGGACATTCAAACACTTAGCACATGCAACAACTTGCATGCACAGCTTTATGTCCTCTCCCGAGAGAGGCTACCATGGGGCACAACCTCTAAAGGATCTCGAGATCCCATGATTCGTCATTCTAAAGATGACTCCAAATAGCCTACTCAGGCGACATTCTAAGACTTAGCTCTTGAGAGCTAGGGTTCTAGCGCCTTACTTGGGCAAAGTTCCAAGGCTTAAGCTCCCGCTTTGGTCGGAGCACATGGAAAAGAGAAATATTATTACCCCTACAAGTGGATGAGAATCACTTACAAATTTGATGCATGTCTCGAGACACCAGGTATAAACTTCCTCAGCCAAACATTTTAGCTAAGGAAGTGGGGGGCTTATGATATAACTCAAATATAACTTCCAATAATTAGGGAATATTCGGCAATCCCAGTCAGTCAAACTGGGAGATCAATAATTATCTTATCAAAGATCGTGACGTGATCCTCGAGGATCCTAACGCGATCCTAACACATCTGGCCCACGGCCCAGTCCTACTAGGAGTCTTCTCCTACAACTATATAAAGGGGTCTACCCCTCCAGGTATGAGACAATTACACAATTCATGCTTTTTCAGAGTTACTATTTTGTAGTTGCGCTCTTACTTAAGCATCAGAGAGTTTTCCGCTGGGAACCCCACCAGGCGGTCACTCGTTTTTTGTCTTGTAGGTCATCGGTTCAGGCTCGGGTTCCGTAATGTACGCGGAGCATATTTTTAGCAGCATCATCAACGTTAACACATACGTAAAACGTGAGTACATCAGAATGATGTACAAAAACTCAAAATATCAACACATATAGAGCATCAAATTGTGGACTTACATTGTTAATGGCATGATTTAGGCGTTATTTGGAGATTCCGGGCTTGAAAGTCACAGATCTAGGGATTGTAAGTTGCTAGAGGTACTGTCAAGATGTTGAAGAAGGAAAAGGAGTTGCAAAATTAGGGTCTGGGGATATTTATACCTCTCATCCACTACATTATGTAGCGGACGGACACGATGCAATGAATTGCGGGCCTTGTTTCGAAAGACTCCTTTTGGTTTCTACTTCGTTTTTAGTAAACACAAAAAATATAGAATAAAATATTTAACCTAATCCCAAGATTTGGTTTTAATTTGACAACCAGGGCCAAATGACCTATGTTTCTTATCAGACAAACCAGAATCAAAACCGTCATATTCCGACCTGGCCCTACGGGTGACAACCTACATTTTGGTCTAGAAAGCAGTAAATATACGTCGAGAATGTGCTTGCCTAGAAGACTCTGAAACGCATTGTGACGAATCCACGACGCAAGTGATTTATGACTATAGAGAAATAAAATATGAAGTGCTAAATTCCCCTTGAAGATAAAGGTCTGGGATGCCAAAAGTGACAAAGATAACCCTAAATCTGTGATTTGGAGATAAAACATAATATTTGGTAAAAATCACAAATTGAAAAAAAGAGTCAACGAACCGACAAATCGGCCTGTTTATCCCTCGAACAATTGGCCGGTTTTCAATAAATCACCCAGTTCACCCCTTAAAATTAAAAAAAATCCAATTTTCAGGATATTATTTGTCCTTAATTCGGTAATTATATCTAAAAAATAGATGTATCAGATTTGAAAATATCTCCATATTCATATAAATCAAGGATTAATCACATAAATCAAGGATTAATCACATAAATCAAGGATAAATCACATGATAATCCTAAATCATCTAACCAATTACAATTTCTTAACTGAGAGGGGTTATACCTAACTAACTGAACAGGTTTAACCAACTGGATTGGACTCTAACTAAGATGGACTGGACAACTTATTGCACTTAATTAAATAGATTAGGCACATTATATTATTAGGCCTAATAATAATAATAATAATAAACTTAATTATCAATAAAGTCTAGTAAAACAAATAAGAAAGATAAAGTAAAACTACAAAATTGGGGTGTTTAGAGCCCCTTGGTGAGGGAGCTCGCTTGCAGGTGAACATCACTGTAAACAACACATTTTTGTAGCAGAAATACAGAAAAGACCACATGACCTAAGAGAGATTCCAAGACACACAAGATCTGAGGTTGAAACTTTGCAAGGTTTCATACGTATCCTTAGAAAAGGAAACAGACCAACATAGTTCATAAATGGTCAAGATATTGTTCGAAATCGGAGTCAATAGTAACAACGATTGGTCGTCGAGCAATACCAACAGGGCAAGCGAAGTCAGACCTTATCTGGAGCCAAAGCCAATAGTAACAACGGCTGGTCGCTAGACGAGGGGCGCATCCCTAGAGGTTAGAGCCAACGGTAATAACAATTGGTTATCAGAGGATACTGAAAAGTATTAACCTTTATCTATAGACGAAGCCAACAGTAATAACAACTGCTTGCCAAATAAAGGGTGTATTTTTAGAAGCCGGAGCTAATCATAACAACGATTGGTCGTCTAGGCATAAGGCATATACTTGGAAGCCAGCGCCAACGGTAACAACAATTGATTGTTCAGATGCACCAAAGACTTATGACTAAGAGCCAGAGCCAACGATGATGGCAACTTGTCACTTAGCTATAAGGACATATCCTAGAAGCCAGAGCCAACAGTTACAACTATTGGTCATCTAAGAATACCAAAAAAAAGTGTATCAGCCAATAGTTATGACAGTTGGTTTCTTAGCCATAAGGTGCATTCTTAGTAACCGGAGCCATCTGTAACAACAATTGGTCGTCTAGATGCACCAAAGACTTATGACTAATAGCTGGAGTCAACGGTGACAATAATTATTTGCTTAGCCATAAGGAAATATCCTTAGAAGCCGGAGCCAACGGTAACAACAATGGCCATCTAGGAATATATGAAAAAAAAGAGTATCTAGAAGCCAGAGATAATAGTAACCACCATTGGTCGTCTAGATACAGTGAAGGCTTATGACTAAGAGTAGGAGCCAATATAAATGGTGATTGGTAGCTTAGTCATAAGGCGCATCCCTGGAAGCTGGAGGCAATGGTAACGACAATTAGTAGGGATACTGAAACTGGAGCTTGAACTGGAACTGGAGCTAGAATTGGACTAGGATCGAAGCTGGAGCTAGGACTGGATTGAGGTTGGATTATGCGATGTTTGTGTACCAAATTCAATTGAGGTTATACTCTGACATAAATTTGGAATGAGACTGTGACTAGAAACAGAGCTGGAACTTGATTAATGCTAGATTGTACATGATATTTGCGTACTAACCTAAATCTAGTAGTATACCCTTAGACACAATTTGGACAGAGACTGGGATTGGGAAGAAGGCCGGACGTTAAATTCACGTGCTAATCTTCAACTGAGGGTTAATACCTTCGACCCTTGACTTAGCGGAAAATGGCTACACCCTTCAAAGGTTGCCTACATACCCTTATCTGGAAGGGATCAAATTGGATCTGGAAAGAAGATTGTTTATGACTTTGACATACTGACATTAAGTGAGGGTCAAATGTCCCTTGGACTAGAATTTAGACCGAAAAAAGAATGGAGCACTGGAGGGATAGGTTGACCCTTTAGGGTCGAGAGAGATAGGAGTGTGACTAAAAGTCACAGCAAGAATCAAATTTTGTCTATTTTTAAAAAAATTATTTTATCAGTTTTTCACAAACTTTTCCTTTTTTGAAGAATAGGAGCTGGAGATAAAATTATATGATTAGTCTTAGATGGAAGAACGACACAAACACTGACCTTGATTGTTGGGATAAGTGGATCACATAGAGCCCCCATACCAAATGCAGGCAGACAATACTACTAATGCAATGGACTGGAGAAAGACAAACACCTTCACGACTTCCGTAAAAAGGGAATCACAGGTAGCCTTTAGAATAAAAAATGCATGTAGATGATGCTAAGCATGTATGGACGGGGAAAAAACGGACTTCATCACGACTATTGAGAAAGGAGAATCACAAGGAGTCCCTAGACTAAAATGCATGCAGACGATTGTTGAACATGAACCAAAAGACAGACAATACCACGATTGTAGTGAAAGGGAAATCACATGGAGCCCCAAGACAAAATGCATGCAGACGATGCCGCCAATGCAATGGACTGAGGAAAGACAGTCGTATCTTGATTGCTAGGAGAGGGCAATCATAAGGAGCCCCTAGGTAAAAAAAATTGCGTGCATCACTATTGTTAAAGGCACAGGCGCACCTAAGGCACAAAAGGTTCCTGAAGCCTAAGAGCAAGGCGCAGGCGCTCGCCTTTTGGAGCAAGGCGCAATATTAAAATAAATAAATAAATAATAGTGCATTAAAACAATAAAATTGCATTAAAAAAATTCAGAACATGAAAATTAACAAACTTTCAAACACTAGAAAAATTCATACCACAACATCATAATTTAACAAGCTTACAACATTAGAAAGGTCTTAAATCCACTGAACAGTAGCAAATCACTAAATTTTAAGTGAACATAACACCACCATCATCATCATCGCTAAGGGCCAAGGCAACAACGCTTTCTTCGAACGAAATCATAGGCTCCAAGTTTGGTAGAGACTCCTCCTCAACTTCATCTTCTTCGTCTACCAAGTGGATTGAAGAACTAGATCTACTTGACGTTGCAGCTCTATCTGATGACGGTCTTACACTTCTTGCTGTTGACATTGAATGGTAGTTCGGCTCCGCGCCACCTAAAGGGTCACTTTCAAACATGTTGTCAGCGTCTTCATCTGTATCTTCATCAGGCCTCCCAAGCAACCACTCATTACTTTCATCGATTTTATCCAATAGAATAGGATCAATCGTGCTGCGCAAATTGTATCGTCACTTTAACGTTCTATTGTATTTCACAAACACCAAACAATTCAAGCGACTTTGTTCAAACCTATTCTTCTTCTTGCTATGAAGCTGTAAAGTACAGTAAACAAGTTTATTAGTATTCATTGCATAAGAAATAAATATGAATGTTAGCGTAAAACTTTACTACTTGATTTAGACTTGCATGCTAAAAAATGCTCCAGTTACATTCACAGCCAGAAGCACTACAAGTGAGACTCAAAACCTCTATTGCAAACTTATGCGAGGTGTTGATGACCCATATGAAGCCCACCATTCCGATATTCAATGCATGAAAATTGCAAAACTAATATGTGATGTAACTACTCATTAATTTACACATTATAATGAGTGCTATAAAACAGAAAAATAGTACCCGGTGCTTTTCTATCTCTCATCCTCTTTGACATGGGATTCCCATATAGACCTTTCACTCTCTTATACTTACTCAACTCAGTGTCAATTGCATCTTGTACTGCCATATCAGGGTTCAACCTTTGAATGCAATCATACAAACATGTCATAACAGTTTAATCACTCTTAATGTCCGGAGTTGAGTAATAATACTCAAGGTACAAGAAATAACTAGTTGCATGCAAAGTACGATGGAGTTGAACACTCCATCTACTGTCAATAATCTCAAAAACCTCCTTGTACTTTAACTCGTTCCCTTGAAAAGCACTTGCAATAGAATCTTTAGCTTTATCCATAGCCTTGTAAATGTAACCCATTGGAGGTTTTTTTGTCACCATCAACCAATCTAAGTACCGAAATAAGAGGGCATGCTTTTATGTATACACAACACTCACTCCAAAACGAAGGCATTAACACTATTTTTGCCACTCTTTTGCCTTGTAGCTCCTTTGACCATTTGCTATTGCCCCACTCTTCCGACTTAAACATTTTTTTCAAGTTATTTTGCTCTTCATGAATCCTTGACAAAGTGATAGTGGCAGTAGCAAATCTCGTTTTGCCAGGCCTAAGCAACTCTCTTTTTACAAATTTCCTTAATAAGTTTACAACACCCGAGCGATCATATATGTAACCGTTCAAAGCAAGAGCCTTTCAAAATGTTGACTTCATCTTAGGTAACATAAATATGTCCCTTTAAGATCAAGTCAATGCAATGCGCAGCACATGGTGTCCAAAACAGGTGTGGATAATCACGCTCCAGTAACTTGCCTATCATACAAAATTGCAAATAGATTGAAAAAATAAATGTTGAAGTATCTATTAGCTAATAATATTGTATATATTAAAACTTAAGTTACTTGAGCCATACTATATGTTAAAATATATTAACCTGCCTTTACTTTGTTTAAGGTACTGTCAGTGAAAACTTGAACCACATTCTTTGGCCCGACCTTCTCAACAGTCTTCTAATCAAGTCATACATCAAGTCTCCGGTCTTCGAATATTCAGAAGCATCAACAGACTCAAGAAACAAACTACCTCTAGGACTATTCGCTAAAAAGTTAATTAAAGTCCTTTCTTTCTTGTCCTTCCGACCATCACACATAATCGAACAACCAATTTTCTCCCACTCTTCTTCATGATCCTTCATCAACTTACGCATATTATCCACCTCTTTCTGCAGTAGGGTAACCCTAATCTCATGATAACTTGTTGACTTTAAACCAGGACCATATTTCTCAATAGCCTCAACTATAGCCGAAAAGCTGTTAAAGTTCACGGCATTGAATGCAATCCTACGTTATTAAAAAATCTTGCTATTGCACCACAAGCCCGGTTTTCATCTCCTTTTTTGCTTCTTCATTTTCAAACCCGTGGATTGCTTCATCTTTCTCTTACTCACTACCTCTTTCGGGTCCAGGGTGAAATACACGTCAATTAGGCCCTTAGCCTTTGGATTTCTACAAGGAGGTTGACAAGAACTCCCGGTGGATGAAACTTCCTTCTTCCTGGATATATGAACTACATCATCATTCTCGTCCTTTTCTTTATCATTGAAAACGTTATCAAAATCTGAGACGCACTTAGCTAGTTCTTTCTTTTCTTTGACAGGCTGTAGCAATTCCTTCATGTCATTTCTTACATGTTCTGGGCACTCTCAACAAGTTGAAGCATTCCTACAACCTCTAGCAAGGTGTTGCTTATGCCGATAAATACCGCTCTTTGTAATTTTTTGACAAAAATTACAAGTGACTGCATTTTTATCACTCGGATTAGTGATACGTCCATATTTCCAAGCTAAGTCCTTTGTATCGGTACTTGCTGTTGACATGTATATTCCTGAGATTAAATTATAGATGACACTGAAATTAGCTTAAAACCTTAAAATAATACAAAAACTAATAACGTGAAAAACAATTATAAAAGTATAACCAATATCACCAATGAGTTGATAAGGCACAAGCCTAAGACCATCTTTCTATCTGACCAGGGGCAGACCTCCCCCATGACCCCCGGGGGAGGGGGGGGGGGGCATGGCACCCCCTCAACATTTTTGAAAATCATTTTTTAGTTTTTTGGATAATCAATAAATATATTTAAAATATATAAAATATTTATGAAAATGCTACTATATTGTAGCATTAATTTATTAAGATTTCATTTTTATTATATTTTTTACTCTTTGTACCTTGTCATAGTCTTTGGCGTTGTCTTTGTCATTGTCATTTTCTTACTCTATCATAAATTCTAAATCTCCATATTACAAAAGGACAAGAGTAAATTAAGGTTAGCTATTTTTATTATTTTAAATTCTTATAAGTTATTAACTTATACATGATTACATGCTCATACAATTGATAATCACATTAGTAATATATCTACAGAGCAAGAGTTAAGTTTTTTTTTTATACAAAATTAGTAATTTATTGTTGACTAACCTTAGCAAGTTAAATAAATCAATATGAATAGAAAAAAAATATTATTAGTAGTCAAATTGAGCAATCTATTTTGTATTTAACATATTCAATAGTGACGCTATTACTATTATAATGTGTTTTGGATTATTCATAATTTATATGAACTTGAGTTTTTTGAATCATTTTATGTTAGCTATCATTTTTTTTATTCTTTTTTGGCACCCTTCAATTAGATTTTCTGGATCTGCCCCTGTATCTGACTGATCATGAATTGAAAAACCACGGTTTGATTCACAAGACGTTGATTCACAATACAAGACCACAGTTTGAGCTCCAATATATAAATTTTAGACATATGAATAGTTGTTAAAAAAAAGCACTTTGCTTTATACCAAGAAACCCAAATATGTCGTGTTTATTCTCTTCATCCACCGCATACAATTGAAATTTACCGATCCTGACACCCTTGTACAACTAGATTACTGTGCCACCATCCCATAGAACAATTGCATTTCTCCACTACCACTGTAATACCAACCTTAGCAGTATTGCACATGCAATAATTCCCTCAGCGGCTCACTGCCATTGATATTGCCACCAAAATCATAAAACATGCCGTATACTTATGAAAAATTGTCTTTGAACTCCTTATGCAGAACATCCCACTATAAATGCAATACAATAGGAACACCAAGATAATGGAACTAACCTACAAACTTGCTATGCCACATCAATAAAGCTACAAACTAAAACTGATCAAAACTAGCAAGCCTCTCGGTGAACCCAAGCTAACACATAATTAGCTGCCAATTTACCTTACAGCTTACACATCCCATACATTCCTGTGGTGTGAATTATGACTTCAAACTGAGAGTTCTAGCTCATAACCATCTTGATACACCCGGTTGAGGTTTCTTATATTACATACGATCAGTTTGTGTTAGTTTAATTATGAAAACACATGGTGTTGCCCTATGGAACCAGCGCAAAAACAACTGCAACGCCGCGACTGCCTCGGCATCGTAGCTGATAGATCCAAGACGCTAGAAGAAATCTCTTTCCCTGTCCTGCATGGTCTGCCACTTGGATTGTCAGGACAAAATCACTAGTTGTCCCTTCTGTGCTACCAGAAAAATGCACTTGAAAACCAGTCAATGGTCTTGTTAGTGATTCTTAATTTCTTATCCTGTTAAGCATATAAGTATTTATGTGGGAAGCTTCCTGCAGCACTTTACTGATCAATAGCGTAAGAGACACTTCCTTCTTATGGAACTTAGTTGGAGCATTAGTCTAAGTGACGATCACATTTATGAAAGAGCAAAGCAAAAGGGAAAGAACTGAAGCTGCCTCAGAACAAACATATTTCTCTGAATGCTTCTGAATGATGCATCAAATCAATCTCTTACTTCTTGGAGAAGGGCTGGTTCAATAGAATACATTGACAAAAGAGATTCGTCATACATGCGGGTAAAAGTAGGACTTGTCAATAGAAACTAACTGATAAGCCTAAAATGTTCCGAGGGAAGCCTCTATAGAAGAAAATTCCACATGAAAGCAGGATAGAGGTAAGAAAATTCTGAGAGGATCCAAGACCAGTATAGCCACCAACCACCCGTTGGTGGAAAATCTAAACTGCGGTGTTGATCCCATATATTCACTAAAACTTGGTTTTTCTTAGATCGGTGTTGATTACCTGTCTACTTTAATAGAACGGGTTTTCGTCTTTATTTTACTTGACGATGTAATTAACGATTTGACAACTGTCAAATCTGAATCAGATCCCCTTAACTAAAAAATAAAATATTGCAGTAAAACTAACAGCGAAGGGATGGATGTTCGTGCACGAATCTCGGTTGACCTCTGCTCTCTAAGGTATAACTAAAAGCCAGAGCAACTTCTTTGAAACCTGGGAAGACCAAAAAAAAACACCCTCATCTATGAACCGACAAGGATGTACACTCGTACCAGAGGTTTTCCAGCACTGCACTGGGCACTAGTACCACTAATTTGTACCCTGACGGGCCGCATAGATACCAAGTGGGGAACCATTCGGTTCATCCTCAGGCACGTCTTGAAAGCTTCATATCTCATACACATGCTGTACATCTTATGGTTAAAGAGATCAAGATTGAGGGCAATACCCCTCTTGGGGAAGACAATGGCCTTTTGGATAACACACAAACTCTTACATTGAGCACCTCAGTGTCAAACATGCTTTCAGTGATAGCATATAAGGAGTATTAGCTTAAAGCAATAAAACAATGTACTCCACAATATCCAAATGATCTGAGTGGCCAATCTATGGATGTTTAAATGACTAAATTTTATGGTACTACCGGATTTCTCCACGAAACCTAGCAAAAATTTGTTACATCAATGGAAGCTACTCCTTTTCATGAGAACAGCACAAACACTACATACGGGATAAAAAAATCAAAGATTCATTCCTTCAACAAACCAACCTACAATAAGTCAGTTTGTTCAAGGAGTAATCATACATGTATATCTCTACAATCACCTTATACGTGAGAGTCTCTTCCTCTTCCGATTCTTTTTACGTGCAGCTGCATTCTGTGCATTCCTGTTCCCAGAGGGCAGGGCAAGAGCAGATGGTGGCTTGCCAATAGATGTTCTGTGCTTCTTCGAAACCCATCTTAATGGCAAATTATCTACTACAGTGCGAATATCATTTGTACAATTCAGTTCCACGAGTTTCTCAATTTGATCAATCATCTGGTGCGTCCAGGCTTTCACCAGATCCATTCCAACCGAATCATCCATTGGTTTTCTCCAGAGGTCCATAAGGATCTCCTTAAATGACTGAGAGGTCATGGAATGTTGATTGCCTCCCTGATTTTTGCTGATCATATTCACCTTAATGATGTGCTTGCAAAGGTTCCCTTGCATTGACCACTCACAGTCACAAAAAGCAAATTCCGATCCAGGATTTGACACTAGATGTGTCAGGCTGCTGTCTTTCTGGCTGACAACCTTGGCAAAGAAGTGGCCCTTCTCATCGACTCTAACATCAGCATCTGAAATTTGCAGGGCCCGGCACCATGACGTAGAAGCAATGTATTCCTCCTTAACATTTTGGAAGGAATCACTTTCATCAGCATATCGGTCAAGCCAGTAGCTTGAATGCAACTCAGTTGTCAACCTGTGCACTAACCAATCCACTCTCTGCAGTGAACCAAGGTGTGAATCATCATATAGTTTTAGTTTCAACTTCACATGATACGCTTCAATGGCACCAGATGCCTCCTGGCTCGCAAGTGGGAGGGTTTTCATTGTTGTAAGCCACATCTCTACACAAGAAATTAAAGAAAAAAAGTTCATCAATAGCCTTTTGACACAGCACAAGCTTGCACATGCACACCACCACAGACACAACGGCCTGGGAAGGGGGGGGGGGGAGGAAGGGGGAGAGAGATGTCTGACCAATTTTAGGTACCCAAGTGGATTCAAAATATCGCACAAAGGCTGTTTGATCAACAAAATCTTGGAGGAAATTTTCCAAGGCAGCCGAAGTATCCATTCCTCCCCAAATGCTGTAAACAATTTCTCCTAGGCGTTTGAAAATCTCTCTTTGAACTTCGACGTTACAACATCTCTTGACAACATTCCTCAGCCATGATCTACGGACACGCCAGAGGGAGAACAAAACCGGACAAGAGAATGTCTCACTGGAAGGCCAGAGACACAGGTAAGGAAACTGTACAGCATGATAGGCATTATACACAAGTACAGAAATCTAGGGCAAGAATTCCTGCCTTATGGGAACAATCTCTGCCGCTGCATCATCAATTAAAAACCCATTAACCTTCCATCCAGGGTCAACAGCACGAACACGGCCTAGTAGAGCTTTCATCCATTTAGACACATCTGGTTTTGCACTACTACGAGTAATGATCCAAGCAACAGGGAGTGCATGCTGCCTTGAGTCAAACACAAGGAGTGTGCACAAGGGATACTGCCATCAAAACAAATCGTGAAGTAGAAAGAAAAAAGACGAAGAACCTCAATTAGATAAAAGCTAGCGCACACCGGAATCGTTAATTCAGTACCTTAAGTCTTTTTATGCCAAACGTTGAATCAGCTGCTATAAGACTGCGATGACCAAACCGAATCATTTGTTGTAATTGCCATTCAGTTTGAATCCCCAAAATGAAAGGATCTGTTTCTGAAGTATCCTGATAAAAGAAAATAGATTTCTTGTTACGATCAATCCACATACGAATGCTAGCTTGGTCATCCAGATCCAACTCATGAGAAGAGCGTTTGATAATCATCCCAAGTTTATGAACATACTGGGAAGCAAGGTTATTGACTTTCGCATTTGCACCACAGTACCGCTGAATACCCTCGATGTGTTTCTCTAAGACATTCTCCTCAGGGATGCCAAGATATATCATAGACAAAGTTTGCTGTTGAATCTCGTTGCATATGTATGGAATTTTCTTTGCACCAGGGCCAATTGCATCTCTGTCAAGTGGCCCATGGCAGACGAACCCAGACTTGTTTACATGACGCCTATCATTGTATATAATGAGAGCAATAGATGGACGAGCATAGACACGCTTCACAACAAAATGGCATGTACAGCCCCGCATCGATTGAGGTCTAGCAGCACGGTTTCGAGTGTTAAGTCTGTATCTTCGACTTGGTAATATCCCCCCACCTTCCCCATAATTTTCAGGACCAAAGGAACACCAATACCTTCAGATTCAGAGAAAACAGCAGAACAGGTCAGACGAGAGTGCTAGATTGAAACCTAAATTGCAACCATTAGATATCATTATCCCTGAAGGAATCCTTCACAAGCTAAAACCATAATATTCAAGTAAGTAAATTTCAGCTCAAGTGATCAATCTGTAATACATTTAAAGATATAACGGACAACGTTTTAATTTTATTGTTGAACTGTAACGAGTTTGACTCCTGTAAGTTAATAGCATTCTTTTAAACAAAACGCAACAGTACTTCGACTAAAACAAAGTTCAATAGATCACAGTAGGACTGCCTCGCTCTTCTAAACTATATAATAAAATGCTGTTTCTACTAGAGTCATAGTATTTAAATACGAGTGATATGACACAACTGCCCACTTACCTTTCAAAAGAGTGGGACAAATAAATATGATATGAAACTAGGGAACTGGAAAAACTTACATCCGGTACTCCAGATATTCATCACTCTTGAATTTCTTTAAGCTGCCTTTCGACCTCTTTCTTCCCCTCTCAATATGGAACCGTGTGGGGCATTCTACATTAGAACATTCTCCTATTATAAATGCATCAACACGGGCATAAGGAATAAGAGCCACATCATCATGCCTCTCAGCAGTTCCAAACTTGGTCCAATTCAAGTCAGCAGAAGAGAATTCTTCTCTGGGCGGATTCTGCACAGGAATGCTGAGAATGGATTCAATTATATCCATCTGCTAGTACTTCTACAGCTTGTGATAACGTTCAGCACCAGCAACTGCTTCATGAGAAAACACGGATTGATTTATTTTTATTTGATAGAGATAGCAATGTTAGTTGGCATGGATAAAAGCATAATAGAAAAAGTAAAACGAGGAACATAGCCAACACATAACGAATTAATTTATGGATTCTAAAGATTGGAAGTCAGGTAAAGCAAAATAGATAATAAAAAAAAAAAGGAAGTCTATTTCCACGCCTCAAATGCTTGTCCAACCATGGTTTTGTCCTACAAAGCAAAACACTCTCATTAATACATCTTTTCACAACAAATTGTAGTGTGGCAAGCAACTGAGAGAGTGGAAATCGAAGCTCCTTAATTCTTTAAAACTATCAAGGAAGATGAGGTATAACTGTCACTCT